>CAUJRU010001199.1:0-187929 GCA_963277665.1 Viscum album | reverse complement strand
TATACTCAAGTTCTTCATGGAATAGAACAAAGACTTATTCATTTCTAGTGAGAGAGTGGGGGACATTATCATAGACTTTGTAAACCTTATGATTCCCTTTTTATATGTATTCAGGATTTAAATGGTTACAACCGAGACCATTGCCATGTCAACCTTTATATATGCACTATCTTCTTCCTCTATACCTACATAGTTTCCTTCATTCAACATGTCACCAGCTGAAGTAGTTAGGAATCTCATACCAGTGGTGAACAGAGAGCTACCTTAGACAATCTCGGCCCCTTTAGGATCTGCATCATGACTCATGCCTATGGTAAAGGCAAATTCCATATTCATCCTATCTCTAAAAGAGTTGAGAATGACTAATATTAGGATTGTTTTTTATTGGGACTCTGTTGTATTTTGTTGTATTTATTTTTGGCTATAATCAAATGAAATTTGTTTTTAAAGAATCTTGTCTTTTATTCTAATTGGGTTCTTTCATTATCATTACACTTTAATGTATTATCTTTTTCATAATCCCAAAAGGGAGAGTATTTAAGTTTAATTATTAAGTTTTATTGTGTATTTATTTTTTATGAATTCAATTATTTTTCAAAATATCATCTTTTTATCTCACATTTTCAATTATAAATGTTAATAAAATTGTTACGTTTCAAACTCTTCTATTTATGCCTATGTTTTTTTATACATAGTTTATAAAATGTCGTGATTTTTCATTATAAAAAGGGGGATATTGTTGGAACAACCTTATTTAAATGATCCCAAATCATGATATTTATGTTTATAATTATCATAATTTTTTAAGTTAGGATGTCATTTGATTACATAAATTTGGATAACTATAGAAATGATCAACCATTAGTTTAAATATTTTTCTATTAATACAAATTTAATGAAAATAGTATAAATGTGATGCCATTAGTTAAAACTTGATACTTCCATATTTTATACTATTTTGTTAGTTACATCATTAGTTCAACCATGATCCACCGATATACTCATGCCATTGTTTGTTCAATTCATGATACCACAGAAATTATGCTACCACCAGAGACATGACATCACTAGATTGATGCTACTGTCTTCACTCGGCTACCGCTAGGAATGGGATGCCACCAACTCCCACACTATATCTAGGTATGAGATACCTCTAGCTCTGTAATAACACTAAGAAGGATCTACCCCCAAACATGTTCTATAGAAATGTTAACTATTCTACTTCCACAAGTTCTTCTACTAGACCTACTAAAATTAGTTCAAAATTTCTATCAACAGATGTTCTACTGTTGGCTTATGATACCACTGAGTTGTGCTACCGTTGGATTGTGCTACCATTAGTCATGATACCATTGTTTTTCTACTTTATTTGAATGTAATGATTCCAATTTCTAGTTTACATGAGTAAATATAAACAGCTTCACATGGTTTTATATAATAATTATTCTGAAAAATTTTCACTCATTCATTAAATAAGAAGTCATTGGTTTTGGTATTTTTTGTTCGGAAAAATTATTCATGATATATTTATCATTATTCCTCAATGGATATTTGGACCTACAGTGATATTTATTTTCAAATAACTCCCTCATGCATGTGAGTGTTCTACTCAATTCTTACATAATGAAATTTATGACTAACATATGAGTGTGAAAGTGTGGAACATGTCAATAATTAAGAACCCTACACACACATAATAAAGAAATGGGTATAAAGGTTTTTCAGATCATCTTAATATAGAAAAAAGGAACACCATGAAACTCTATTTTCTTTCACTGTTAGATAAATCTATTGAATCTCCTAACAAATTCCAATCCAAGGACTCTTCAATATCTAAAGCTTCACAAACTGAGAATCACTAAATCTATCGATAATTACTTATTCTATCTCTATGTTTTTTCCTTATATATGAGTAGTTTGTTGTATTTCACTATTTATTTACACACATTAACTCATCTCTTGAACTAGAGAATACACTATATTCTATCAAGTCCTTTTTATCTGTTTACCCATGGAAATTTTGGAAGAGTTATGGTGTGTAATTTTTTCATTTTATTTCAAAGTATCATTTTTGAATATTCCTTGATCCTAGAAATATTGTGTGATATTGTTTTTGTACCTGTTCCAGGTTGTAGATCAGATTATTTTTTATAATAAACTACATGAGATTAGTTGATTTCTACGTGGATGGGATTAGGTCTCGACATGAGACTAAACCCATTGATTACTATTATGTGATTTTCAGTTTTGTTTTCTTTGTTCGAAGAATTAAACTTCATTTTTCTAATCTATAAACGAACATTATACTTTGACAAATTATCATAACTTTTTTTATATAAATTATTTGATTAAGTAAATATATTTTCAAAACTTAAATTGATTTAAAATATTTTTTTAACTGATACCTAGTCTCACTTTGACAAATATTTTAAAATATAAAACATGTCTTAAACTACTATTTTGATTAACTAGGTGTTTATAATTAAAATTGGGGATTTTGATTTAACTTCTTTTTAATAGAAATTTTAATGGGAACTCTGTTACACCCTCCATCAGTTACTCACTCAATCCACTATCCACAAACAAATACCTTCTATTTCTTTTATATATTTTTTTTCGTTGGCCTATGTGGTGCATCAAAAATATATAGAAAATTTTATGATATATTTCAAATGAAATTTTCCCTTAATCGTCTATATGGAATAACTAGGATACAAACCCTACTCGAGAATATATACTATATAGAACTATATAAGCCTAAATAAGGAAGGAACCATGTCCTCAAAATTCTATATATTGTTCATTATGTGGGATAGGATTTTCTAGGATCACTATACCAAATATCCATTCAACACAAGATAAAAATAATTTTCAACTCATAATAACATGGGTATTTAGGAGGCATACATTCACAATTTTGAAAGAGAAAACTATAAAACATGGGGATAGAGGTGTAAAGATTTTTTGTTTAGAAAATTATTTCTAGTTTGATATATTACAGTGTATTAGATAAGGTAATTTATAATGGTATATGATTTGTACCATGTATCTTAGCCAAAAAAATTAAGATAGATTGATAGATATCCCAGTGGATGTATCTCAACTTGGCATAACGAGTCCTAGAAAATATTTACCTCATGTCATATAATGTCCACCAAATAAAGAGTACTTTTTGGATTATTTGGATATTTTAGACATTTTATTGGTGGATTATTATTCATTTTAATATCTCTTAATTTTGGAATCCAACTATTATCCCAAGGTCTTGATGTAGAGCATACTTACAAAGTTTTTGTAGGGTTCGACTTCTAGTGATGTTTTCTAAGTTGATTATTGGTGTTCTATGATATCAATAACAATACACCTTTATTATATAAATTAAAATTAAAACTATATAAATCTCAGAAAATAGTAAAAAGAAATGTATGAATAGAGGTCATATTTAATATCATTAATGGTCTTTGTAGTAATGGATAAATCCATGGTGATTTCATTTAAGAGGATTACACACCCTAAAAAAATTACATAGTAATTTGGGTTCTAATAATTATTGATCCTAGAATTTCCCTATTATCATAAAATTGAGTAGCTTCCTGTGGAAATGAATAAGTTATGGATAATCATGATCAATGAACACACATAGATGTTGATCACTCTACACACAGTGGGATTTTAGATTGGTCTACATCACACTATGCATGGTTATAGATTTAGTCATATATGGGGTTTATTCTAATATATATAGGGATATGGATGGGTAAGAGACCAACTATCAATGTTGAGAAATATGATTTCATGGATACAGATGATGCACCTTTAGAGTATTTAAAATTGACAGGGTCTTGAAAAAAATAAATCATATTATATTGAGTTATATAAGAGTCCTAATTGCACAAGTGTTTATGATGATATGATAAGGGTTCCATCTATAGTATTTCTGAGTAACTAACATCCATACCAAAAAATAAAAAACATATAAATTCATGTCCAATTGATAATATGATAATAAAATTAACTACCCATATAAGACCTTTTCTCCTCCTTTATAATGACATTAGATCTATCAAGGCATGGTTTTATAGTAGCACCCATGGATTTCAACATCTATGTCTATGAAAATGAGGTTTAAGCCTACAAAGATGAGCTAGAAGTGGTGGGGTGGATTTTGGAAAATGATTAAAAAATTACCAACAGAGTATTGTTTATTTGGTCATAATTTTCAATCTCAGATACTAAGGAATCTTTCAGCTCACGACCAGAAGAGTAGATGTTATAATTTTGTAATCCTCAGCTATCATGCATTAAATTTTAATCAAAAATAACCCTTTTCAAAACAAATAATTCTATAAATAATTATTTTCAATGTGGTCTTCAAATTATGACCTAGAAAGGGATTTGAATGTGTACAATGATAACTCTTAATAGGTATCTACATTATGTTGTGATCAAGTATAAAAACATTCAAATCTTTTTCATGATTTTTTATCAGGTAAATTTTTTCCGCCACATTGTTCATGTAAACAATGATAAAAATTAGAAACTGACCTTGTTTATAATAATTTTTTGTTATATAATATTCTATTGTGAATCCTCGTCTATTTAAGGGAGACCTCCATAATTTGGAAGCATATTTTATGTGTATATATTACAATGTTACCAATTCTATTCATAATAATTACTCTAACACTATGTTGTTTATATATGTGTAATTTTGACTAAATATTAATGTATTATCTTGGAATAGTATTAAACCTTCACGTGAATATTTCTATGCATCCTAAAAAAATTAATAAATTTTTTGTAGAAGGAGGTAGATACAAAAATGTACCATTTTCACCTAAACTCATCATATCTTTAGATTCGAAAAATGAAAAATTTCTATTGACTCTACAAATATTGAGGATGGGGAAAACACGATATGTCTCATTGACCATCCAATAGGGAAATATTCATTGATAATCATGGTTAACTAAAGATAATTCCAAGTATTTCAGTTCTATGGTTCTAACATTAGATTAGGAAAAAACTTACACTCCTGAGAAAACGTCGAATGTCATAACAACAAGGCATGTGATGACTCCAATATCACCTACAAAAAATAAAAAACCTTATATAATATTGATCCCATAATATAATTTAGTGTATATGGTTTAATTTGAATTTGAATTCATGTTTAATTGTATGTATTTAGCGATTTGGTTGAAGCTATAGTATATTATCTACTCCTTGATTCCTAGGACTCCTCTAAGAAATCTAAAAACTTATATGGAATCTCTATTAATTTTTATATAACCTATGAATTAGAGGATTTTACCATGAAATATTTAATCCTTAAATCTATGATATTTTTGATTTGAATGATCATATTGATGCATATAATTTTAACCTTGTAAATGAAGAAGTTGTGTCCAAGTGTAACACCTTCAAATTTTAAAACATGAACATTATATTTGATGGCATGTATGTCACCCAATACAAAGAATAAGAAGGAAAATAACATCATGATAATTTATGATATGATGACTATTTTTAAATTCAATATATTCTATAGCTTTAAGTGTATGAAATACTGATTTTATCTTGTGTTACAATCAATATTGAGTTTTAGCGAATAGAAATAAACTATAAATATTTTAATTTAATGTAGAATTTATCTCCTAGACATTGGAATGGTGAGAATTAATATGATTAACTAAATTATGAAAATATATAGTTCAAAAATGTTTAATAACTATCTATTTATTTCTAATAAAATATTTATCATTTAAAAGGAAAAGAAATGTTTTCTGAAACAACTGTGTTTTTCTAAAAGACAAATTAGTCACGTTTTGCACACATAATTTAAAATAAAATTTTCAAAGATTAGAAATTTATTTGAAAAAATATAATTTATTTTTTAAATATTAATAAAAAAATTATATTAGGGAATTATTTTGGATTTTTATGAAATTATTAATTTTTTGATGAATAGTGAAAAATAATGAACATAGCATTAAAACATCCTCTTCGTTAAAATTATTTATAATGTTACATTGTATTTTGAATTTTATTTAAAAGTAAAATTATATCAATTATATATCAATTAATATAATTTATTCCATTTTATACATTTTAAAATTTAATTTGGATATAAAAACATTGTAAACCTTTGAATATTTTCACTTAAAAAACCTCATTTCTCGGCACGTCTACAGGATTACATTTAAATTACCCTTTTCCATGTATGTAAATTAAATATTAAAAATGTATTAAATATTTGGAATATTTTTAATTTATAATTTATAATATTTTAAAATTTATTTTAAAAAAATTAATAAATATTGAATGTAGAGAAAATTATTTACGACGGTTAAGGAAAACAATTGATTTATTGGGGGTTCAAAAAAAAATATATGGGCAGAAATAACTTATAAAATTTCTTAAAAACTATTATATGGAAATATATATCCCATTTCACCAGTAATGTTAGATAATAGTGAGTTTTGGACCCTTTGGACAAATTAAAAATGTGCTAGCACTCAATTTATTTCAAAAGTACCAAGTCTATCCTATCCCCCACTTATAAAAGGTCACCCATCTCCTTTCTTATTCACACATTAAAAGCTCTATGTATAAGAACATACCTACCGAAACCACTTAAATAATTTCCTCAAATAATATAATAAGACTTATTTTTGGATTAAATCCAATCTTTAAAGTATTTAGTAGAAAGCGAAGGAGGACACCCGAAGAAGAGGTTATGTTCTTCAACAAGCGTCTTCATTTTACTTCTTTCTCGACCACCCTAAATTTTTATTTTAAAATTATTATTTAATTAAATTAGTATATTACATATACTATTATGTTTTCAGACTAATTAAATGACCTTAAACCAAAACCAAATCTTTAAAATGGGTTATGAAATCATAGTTTGTTTGTATGGTGGACTAGTGCCTTGCAAGCTGATGTCTTTGGTTTTTCATTTCCACCTCCAAAGGATGGATATTATTATTCATATAAAGTGTATATATAATATTTATAACATATTTATACCTATTTAATGACTATATAAATATATCTCTCTATGTACCTTCAATTCCATAGGATATACAATAACATCGCTCGTGTATAGTGTGAACTACCGCCATGCAAAGCGATGTGTTTCATCATTCACTAATTCATTAAATGGAAGGTGATAAATATAGTTTTAATTATTAAATGTGATATAAATGAAATAATTATTATATTAATAAAATTTTAATCATTCATTAAATATAATATCGATCATTTTATTTCTTCAATTTTCTCTCACATAAAGATGATAACACAGTTCGCATACTTGTGGACTACCGCATTCAAAGAGCAACATGACTCTATTTCATCACCAATCCACATAAATGATATATATTATTATATATTATGGAAAATATTATATTATAATAATTATGTAATGTTATAATGTTACTTAAATACTTTTTGTGATGATCATTGAAAAACTGAAACATTACTCATGCGTAATAAGACATTCTGTCTCCATGATCGTAACATGCTTCATTTTTCATAACAATCATTCATGATTTGTTTTAATTGTAAAATTGATGTATATATATTATAATAGATTCAGGGTTATTATTTTGGATATTACATAACTATATAATTTGCGTAAGAACTATGACATTCTTAGTAAAACACTCCTGATAAAATAAGGAAATTAACACTCAAAACTATGAAAATTATGAAAATTTATTAACAAATGAGTGATAAGATATTATAATAGGATTATATATGATATTATAATTTTTAATATGATTATATAATAATTCAATAACATGTTTAATGTTACTATATAAGAGTTTAATGCAAGCTCAACCCAATGGAAGCGTGAGGTTAGGGCTTTCTAAATTCAATTTCCACTCATTGGGATAAAATTATACATTATTGATTATGTCATACAAAGATTTTGTGTGTAATGAATTTGTTAAATTATATATTATTCCCTACTATTTGATGTGGAATTAAATTTGATACACATAATTTATTCCATGATTAAATCTCACATAATTTTTATGATCATTTTAAGGTTTTATTTCACAATCTCATTCTAATCAAGATTTTGTATTCTTGAATTTCCAGTAAAATAAATTATTTGATCATTTGTTGATAAAACATTTAATTTTACTCTATTTTATTTATTCATGATCTTTATCTATAAATAGTACCATTTTTTCCTACCATTGATATTTAAAAAATTTTATAAAATACTTCCAAAAAAAATCCAACTTCATTTCTCTCTTCAGTCGAAATTATTTTTTCTTCTAGAATAATGTTTTATAAAAATGGTTTAAAAAATGCTTTAAATTTTTTAAAATCATTAATAATAGGTATTTTCACCAATTTTTATTCATTCAGTTTTTTTCAAAGAAATATTTTGTTTTTTTTCAATTTAAAGTGTGTTTGGATTTTACTAAAGAAGTAAACATGCTCTTCCTGTCATTTTATAAACAAGGAACATTCGTAAAAATTTTACAGTGAAAAAGGGATGTTATTTTTAACTTTTATGTGTTATAAGGAATTACCCTACTTCTTGACCATAATTTCTATGAACATTACTTTTCAGTATTATGAGGTCTTTTTAAATAATTTTTTAAAGGTGATTTTCAAATAAATGGATTTTGAAAATGTTTTTCAATACGAAATGGATATTCTCATCAAGAATGATTATAAAGATATTTTTGTAGTATTTCTATTCATAAATGACAAAAAACGTTATTATAAAAATAATGGGTATATGTTAATACCATCCTTATTCTTTATCAGGATGGTTTAGGATCATTTTTAGTATGTATAGTGTTGACATTCACTTCCTTGATCCATCTTTGTAGTCATTAAATTTACCTTAAAATGTCCACTTTTCAATGGTCATTGTAAGATAACTTTCCTTTAAATATCCATATTATTTATCATAGATATGTTTGTTTCTTGAACCATATATTATTTCTACATACGGTGTATTATTTTGAAGTTGATATGATTAACTGGGGGAATATTGATAAATCAATATAATTTACTCAATGTAGATATTTGATAAGCTATATAGTTTCTGAATTAAATTGATTATTCAAAATGTGATGAATTATTTTGATAGGTATGAAATGGGTGGGGCTCGATTATAGATAGATCCTCAATTTATCAGTTTTCTTATGTGATAAATCATTTGGATGGCCTTAGTTATCTAGGTTTTCACCTAGTATGTTTTAAACTATCTTATGGAAGGTCTTGACGATAATGGTATTATGTACCTGGGAAACATGGAATCCAATAAATATTCCTCCCATTCATTTAGTATTCATTAATTATCATCTTGTAGATATTCACTGTGCAATTATCTTTTGATGCATTTCATTCTAATTTTATTGATTAAATGGATTGTGTTTACTTGTTTAATTTACCATATTTATTATTACTTATCTCCCTATGATATTCATTTTATTTAAATGAAATGTGTGTTTAGTTATTTACCTTTCCATAATTTTTTTCCTTATTGATTTAATATAGCTTCCAATGTACTTAGCCCTTACATAGTGCTTTATCATATCCTTATTTTGTTTCCTTTCCTAAGGATTCCATGAAGTGTACTATGATGGAAATAAAACAATATTCTACATATAATAATGATATTATCAAAAGAAAAAAAATCATATTGTAATTTGAGTATTAAAATGTAATGTAACACTCAAGTATGTATCTAGTTACCAAGACTAATATATTATTTGGTCATTTGGGATGTGATTCCTTATATAGTGTTCTAATTTAATGGTTGTTGGCACCGACTATGGGCTACTTTGGTCAGGGTCTCTATAGTTGGTATTAGAGTGATATTATTAGAAACTTATGAAACTATATTTATGAAAACATAGATTACGAAACATAACCATAAGATAGAATTTGAGGATAAGTATAGAAGAACATCCTATGTATTTGATAAGGTATTTATTAGGTGGTAGTTCCATAAAATACATCCCTTTCTGGATTATTCGAGTGGAAATGGTTCTAGAATGAATGTAAATTGGGGTAATATCTCCAAAATGTGATCCCCATGTGTGACTTGAGCATTACGTGGTACATGAAATTGGGCCTTACTACCCTCCTATTTTAACACATTTGAGGTATATTGTTAGGATAATTCTCATTTTCTTTACGAACCATTTTGATTTATTTGAATAGATGATGATAATGAATAACATAGGTTAATACTAAAGTTGATCATATTTAAAATAAAGTTTCATGATTTAGTCATCCTATAAATAATTATATAGTTTTCCCACTATGATTATTATTCTCACACAATGATTTTTGGTTTTAAATAATGGTTGGAATCCAAATAAATCATGATAAAATTGAATAGGAAGGAAAATGTGGTGAATATGAGAAACCAAATGGGAATATGATAGGATTGGAATATAAAGGGAATATTACAAATCAGTTTTTCCAAAATCTGATTTACAACCTATACATTAACCAACTCTCATACTCGCCAAAGAAGATAAGGATGTAGTATTCTATGATATCAAGTGGTGTAGACAAGTAGAAAAGAAGAATCAATTTCTATCGTGTAAGAAATATGGAAGGAGACACCCAAGAAAATGTCTCAATTGAATGAGAAAATGATTTATGGGTTGAAAAAGGGACATAAATAAAGGAATTGCTGAGGAGAAATAAAGGTTATGATGGAAGGAAATAAATCTCATCCTATTGATCCATCTATAGTTCATTATATTAAATGTTTGAGAAATTAAGAATTACTCGAATCCATTACATCTTCAAAAGGATAAACCCTAGACCAGGAAGAACCAATGTTGAAATAAAATGGATTAATTGTATATATATAAGTATTTTACTAATGGTATTTCTGTTATAAGAATCCGGAAAAATCTAATGATTGCGTTAAATTTTAGAATAAAATATGTCATCATTAAATTACAATTTATTAACACGATATTGGTTATGAGTTTAAGGTTGATCATAAGATTAATGTCTTAAAAAACCATTTAAAAAAAATATGTAGCAATAATGTCATAAGGTTAAGGATATTATGGTTGAAATTTATGGAAGGCATATGTTTTAGTGGAAACGTTATTTGGGAAATAATGTATTTAAAATATATAGACAAAACATTAAAGGTATTGATAACATTTAGGGTTAATAAGATAATTAATTACATTGTAATAATAGTCAAATAATATTATTATACAATGTAAAAAATATTAAAAACCCAAGTAAAAAATGTTATTAAATGATTAATTTTATTTCAAGGATGTCAATCATATTTTTTTGAACATTATAAAAATAATATTAATATAGTTTAGAAAGAAAAAAAAAGACAACTTGTTTGTCAGATGACAATCCATCATTTCTATTATGGTAGTAGGGCATGAACAATTGACTGAAGGACGATAAGGGTTTAGTGCCTTCCACTGACCTATGCGATGTCCAAGTTAATATGTCACTAGTTAAATGTTTTATAAAATAAACATTAATGATAAACTAGTGGTTATATTTATGATGTTTAGAGGTTAAATTATTATTAATTCTACTAACCATGTTGGTCTTTAAAATATTAAGACACAAATGGAAAAACTTTTCACTATTTATAGATCTTAAAATCTACTGAATGTAAATTTTAGTAATTTAAGAATAAAATTTTAATTTTGGAAATTCATTTCCTAGAGGAAAGGAATAAATTGGAAATTGATCAAAGGACAACCAAAGGAGAAAATAATTATTAGGAATTATAATTTTATCAAGTAAATATATTTCCTTATATTCATAGAAAGTAATAAAATCCTCAAAATTAGGAAAAGGGTCTACAAAAAATATATTATCCTATTATAATCATATATAATGAATCATATAGTCTTTTAAATCATCACATATTTGTGGTTTGGTGGCCCTTCACTTTCACTTGATCACCCAATTTCTTGTGCTTAATTACCTCTATCAATTTCTATAATTATTTACTCTTTTAATTCATGTCAATATCATCACTTTCCACCGATGTTCCCAAATATAAGAGGCCAGTTATGTGTTATTCCATATGACCTTGGTAATTACCTTTATTTTTTATTAAGCGGTAAATTTGTTAACTCTTTTTTATGATGTGATTTTAAAAAAAATTGTATTTCCAAATGTCAAACCCTTGTTTTCTAAGAGTAATTTTAAATTATGAGGATGCAATTTATTTTAGGTGAGGATAATTTAACACCCCAAAGTGTTAAAATTTGAAACATCATATTTGATAGCATGTATGAAATGAAACACAAATAATAAAATAAAATATCTCAATTATTTATGATATATATACTATTTTTAAATTAAGTATACTTTATTTCAGGAAATCCACACAACATTATGTTTAACTTGTGTTACACGCATGACCATGTTTTACCGAAAAAAATATACTTTTAATATTCAACATTAGTATGAATATTATCTCCTAGCCATTGAAATGGATGAAGTTAATAAGAATAACCAAACAATGATAGTATATATTTTAAACATGTTTATTAATTATATATTTATTGTTATTAATATAAGTATCATTTAAAAAAAAGAAATGTTTTCAGAAAATAATATTTTTTGGAAAGACGGATTAGTTGTGCTTTATTTAAATTATTTAAAATTAATATTTACCAGATTTACTAATTTTATTTGAAAATTTAAAATTAATTTTCGAAATAATAATACCACAATTAAATTAGGATAAATTTTAGGGGTTTTTCTAATTTTTTTTCATTTTTTGATGAATAGTGAAAAATATTAAACATTAGGTGAAAAATTAAATTTCATTCAAATTATTTAAAATGATAAATTTTCTTTTGGATTGGTTTTAAATTAAAATTAATTAAATTTTATATAAATTAATCCAATTTCGGTCAATTAATCATTTTCAATTTAAATTTATATATAAAAACATTATAAACTTTTTAACATTTTCACTTTAAAAAACATGTATTTTTCAACTCTATGAGATTAATTTTAAGTTATTTTATTCATATTATTATAATTTAATTTAAAATAATGGATTATTTATTTTTAATAATCCTAATTTATAATTTATAATAATTTTAACTAAATTTTTTTGGAAAGTTAATAGTGAATTGATTAAAAATTAATTTCCATGGTAAATGTAAAAATTGATTTAATGTGGGAGAAACTAAAAAAATAAGGATATAAATGACCTATAAAGATGTCTAAATGATATTTTTGGACTTACTTCAGAAATTAAACTTGTAAATTTTGAAAATTGTACATTTTGGATCCTTTTGAAAAAATGAATAACGTGAGAGCACCCAATTCATTTCAAAAATTCCATGTGTGTCCTCTCCCCATCTTATAAAAGGAAACCCCATATTTTCTCTTATTAATTTTGTAAAACATACTTGGATAGGATACGGTCTTCGAAAATCAAAGCCTTATTTTTTCCATTAAACCAATGATGAAGGATTCAGTGAAAACCTAAGGAACATACCTAAATATGAGGTAATTTTATTCCAAAACTATTTTTATTTTATTACTTTCTACAACTAATTAAGTTTTTATTTACCATTATGATATAATAACCTCATTATAATCCATATATTGGGATGTTTATATAAAAAATTTATTTCCTAAATCCATGTCCATTTCCAATAAATGAGTTTTGAAATCATCTTTTCTGTGTCCGTTGGACTACCGCCTCACAAACTGATGTCATTCATTTTTCAATTTCCTCCTATCAATGGTGGGTATTATGATGTATAAAAAGTATATATATTATATTAATAATATATGAATTTTTATTAATTCAATATATCATATATTTTTTAAACTTCAATTTCGTTGGATATAAGATAACATCCCTCGTGTGTACAATGGACTGATGCCATGTGAAGTGATGTGATTCTTCTTTCACTAAAACATTTAATGGATGGTGATAATGATAATTTTAATGATTATATGTGATATAAATGATATAATTATTATATTAAAAAATATAGTAATCATTCTATTAAGATTATATATATATATCATTTTCTTTCTTTACTTTTCACTCATGTAAAGTTGATAACATCATTCGTGTATTGGGGACTACCACCTTCACAAAGCAATGTGACTCTCTTTCATCACCACACCACATGGATGACATATATATGTATGTAATATGTTATATTTGTTATTAAATAATTATTTTATGGTAAAATATTACATCACTTATTTCCATAATGATCGTTGAAAACAGGAAATGTTACACATGCGTACGTATGGCCTACCGTCTCAATGATCATAATGTACTTAATTTTTCTTAACTATCATACATGATTTGTTGTAAAATAAAAATTGATGTATATTTTTTAAAATTATTTCATGATTATTATTAAGGATGTGAAATAACTATATATTATGAGATATAACTGGAACATTCATAATAAAACTCTCAAGTCAAAACAAAGCAATTAACACCCGAAACGATGGAAATAATGAAAGATTATTAAAAAAATGTGTGATAAGATGTTATAAAAGGATAATATATAATATATTTATTATTAATATGATTATTCAATAACTTAATAACATTTTAAAAATAATTTACCTGAGGATAAGGAAATATCATCCAAAAGGAAACATGAGGTAAGGGATTTATTAACTCAATTTCCACACATTGGGTTAATATTCTACTTCATTGATTATGAAATGATAATATTACATTAGAAAATAATTTTGATTATACTTTTTCTACTCATTTTATGTGTAATTACATTTTATACACATAATTGATTCATTGATTAATTCTCACATCAATTTTATGATCATTTTTACGGGTTAATTTCCTAATCCTATTCTAAGAGAGATTGATTTTTCTTCAATTTAAATTAAATGAAATTATTTGGTCATTGTTTAATAAAACATTTAATTTTATTCCCCTATTTAGTAATGATATTTTCCATTCAATAGTTTCAATTTAACCTCTTTTATACTTAAAATTGTTTAGGAAATATTTTGAATAAAATACGACTTTATTTCTCTTATCAGTTGTAAATATGTTTTCTTCCAGAACTATGTTTTCTAAAAATGTTTTCAAATTGTTTTAATCAATTAAAAATTATTTATAAATGGAATTTCCACCTTTATTTAATATTTACAAAAAAAATTCAATGAAATTCAATTTCATTTTAAAAACAATTCATGTTTGCATTTTATTGAAAATGTGAACTGAATCTTCTCGTCATTTTCTGAACAGAGAACTTTCCTAACATTTTTACAGTGAAAAATGAATGTTATTTTTAATTTTATGTAATATATAGAATTAAAAAGCATCATGACCATCATTTCAGTGAATATTAATTTTCATTATTACAAGGATCATTTAAAAAAATTAAAACTGATTTTCAAAGAAAAGGATATTCAAAATGTTTTTCAAAATAAAAAGGATATTTTTGTCATTAATATTTATAAATATATTTTTATGGTATTTATAATCATCTATTAGAACAACCATTTCTTCTTACTCGAAGGTGTATATATTGATACAATTTATGTTCTTCCTCTGATAGTTTTTTGAACATTTTTATTAAGGAAATATTTAACATTCAATTCCTTGATCCATTTTTATTGTCAATAAGATTACCTTAAAATTTTCACTTTCTAATGATCATTATATAGCTAATTTCCACTAAATATCCATATTATATAAAATGGATATTCTTTTTTTCTTAATTTTTATATCATTTATACATATCATGTATTTTTTTAAAGGTTATTTTCTTAAATTGGGAAATAGTGATATATCATTATACTTTACTTGATATGGATAATTTACATGGAACATTGGTTATAAATTAAAGTAATTATTCTATATATGATGAATGATTTGGATAAATATGAAATATTTTTTTCTGGTTATAGATATCTCCTAGAAGAATCAGTAGTCTCATAGGATGAATCATTTTTCTAGCCTTAATTAAGTGTGTTTTCATTCAGTCTGTTTTAAACCATCTTGTGAAATGTCGTGATTGTAAAGGTATCACGTACCTAGGAAAAATAGAATCCAATAATTAATAATTTCCTTCACTTATTTTCTATTTAATTTTATCCAAGAAATTTTTACTAGGAAGCTATCTTTGAATATATTTCATTCTCAGTTTATTGATTAAATGGAATGTTTTTTAGTTGTTTACCTTTCCATATTGAATCGACCTAATCTCACCATAATATTGAAATTATTTAGATGGAATTTTTAATCACTTATTTACTTGTTCATATTTTTTGTGATTCTTTATTCCTAATATCATCCACTGTACTTAACCAATACTGAGTGTTTGACCTCGCCATTTTTTTCCATTCCTTAGGATTCCATGAAGTGTACTTTGAAAGATATTCAATAATAACCTAGATGTAATAATGATATTATAAAAATATTTTTTTTCTAAATTTATTATTCAAATGTAATGTTGATTCTGGTATGTTCCTATTTTACCAATAATAATAAATTATTCTATCCTTCGAGATGCGTTTTCATTTATCTTATGCCAATGTAATTGTAGCAGACTCCAACTTCAAGCTATTAGGTTGGGGTCGATACACCTTGCATTGTAAATCAATAAAATTTTCTCATCAAAATTTTGTTTATGAAAAGAATTATTGTTCTTGAATCCACACTATCATTTCAAAGGATATGGTTTTCAACAACCAATTATAATATCAATTGGAGGATACTAAGAATGGTCTAGTGAGTAAATCCTTAAGGATGGAGAGTACCAGAATGAGAGTGGTATAGCGGTTCAATATTTTTAATTGTTACGTAATTTATATGTTGAAAATTCAAAACTAATAAGGGTTTATATAGTAATTTATTCTTCATGTTACAGGATAACTAACTTAGACCACGTAGTGGAACAACATCTTTTGTAATTCCATCGTGGAATACAGTATATCCCTTATTTAAATTTACATTAAATATTGAGATAGGATATAAGTTATAGATTAGCCTACTTGATATATATTTCTAATAAATGAAAATGACCTTTTGAAATAACTCATGTCAACTCACAAAACTGTACACCCTTATACATTTCATTCGTGGGCATCAGTGTGTTGTATCATGGGTCTTGGGAGTGGATAATGAATCAAAAATATAGTTTCATCCAATGAATCATATATTCAAGGTTTAAACATATGAATTTACTTTGGTGGTATATAAAAATTCATAGGGGATGAAAAGAAGTATTTGAACTCTCTTGAATGTAATAAAATGTAGGTTTTGTAAATCGTGATTTGGATGCTTGATTCAATTCTGGGGATGAAAGATCTATTATCCTTCATATGTGTGATATTAAACATATATCGATGGTACATTTATGGGGAACATATGATATTATCATTAGCGGAGTTTAATCCCTTAAAGAAATAATTTGAACATAATTTCTTCCATGACACTTAAACATTGAAGACTATTTCCTAGCTAATTGATCATACACATTAATTGTAAACTATGGTTAGACTATGATGATTTTAAAGAGGGTAATTTTCTTTGATAATTTTGATATTGGGTTAGTATATATGGTTCATATATTGATTTCATGTGTCATCATCATAATACAATTTCATCCCTCCATGCATGAAAGGATATAGAGACTCAAGGTAGATAAAATCATAAAGTAATTTTGATGGAAGGAAGGAGTTATTCTAGATGTTTTTGAGTACCATTGGGTTATATCACTGTTCATTTAGCTATACACCTTGGTGAAAACTTATGGGGAACAATGAGATTCTCTAAATATATTTTTCTTATCTACATACAAAGATCTAATGAAGATGGATCAAATTTTTTCAAGGATAAACATTGTTCTATTAGATCCATACAAATTTTTATTATAATTTCTTAAAAATTTTCAAATCATTAACATGTTTAAAAGATCAATAAGTGAAGTCTTGACTATTAAATAGGTCTATATTTTATAATTTTTCATATAGAAAATTTTTCTATAACATTATATAAATTTTAATTTATTACAATTTACATAGAAATTGTGCATGGTAGAATAATTATATGCGTCATAAACCCACAATTACATGTTCCATGGTTATGATCATACAAATTTGACCAAATACTCTTTTATTTTATTTTAATATTACTTATACTAAAATGATATGTTTAAATTTTAATTTCATATATCATACAATAAACTAATTGATTATAGTATTAGGTCATAGAGTTTTTGTTGATATGATGTTTGTATCCTTGCATAAGTAAAGTCAACACTCCATAAATAATATAGTAAATGTTGGTGAAAAAATTAGGGTAATGTAAAAATATTGTCGGGTAATAGTATCTAGATGGTACGGTAAATCGATTCCCATATATAGACATGGTTTCCAGGTGTGTCCTCATTTGTTGGTTATTATGGTTTTAAATGACCTACTACTCCATATAACCTTCTCTCTCCTCCCAATATGGTGTGTATATAGGCACGTTGTAGAGACCCAAAGCTTGAAGTACATAGACATTACATTACTTTTTCAGAATACTTAGTACATAACAAAAAACAGGCACACAAGGACCATAATAGTTTAGTGTCTTTGGAAACTTGGAATGTAATCTTCCAATCGAGGTGAAAGAACTTCAACATCTCCCATAAAGATCTTCCCATTTTTGTCTCCTTACCTAAAATCTTTCTTTTAATCCTGGGGTAAAAGAAAACATAAAAAGGGTGAGCTAAAATGCTCCGTAAGGGTAAGCATGGATAAAATAAAACATACCATAAACATTTGATCTTAAAAAAACATGAACATTAAAAATCTTGAGCAACGACATAAAACATGGAAGTACATAAAGAATAGATCATAATGGAACATAAATCATGATAAAATAGCATGGGAATAAAACATATAATTGTGGCATCCATTGAGCACATGTAATGATTTCCATATTAGCCAAGGCATTGCTACCAAGACCATCTTAGTGGACAAAGTCCCTTTTTGAATCAAGTTCCCTCCTCATTCCAGTCTTGTAATACTGAACCGGATTAAATTACCGTTCCAGCCTTGTCTATCTCATGAGTTATAAATCATTTCCAAATGAATTGTAGGGAGATATAGGTCCCACCCATCTCATAATGAAATCATTCTTACTTCTGCCACAACATAAACTTAAAACATTCATCATAACCCAAAGAATAAAATGGGTTTCATATCATATCATCATCATATAATCCATATAAAACAAATGGATATTTCATCATAAGAAAAGTGAAAGAATGTAAATCATAGAGACATTATACTTGAAACATACACATATGAAATAATTTCATCTTATATGGAAAATGATTTTGATAATACACTTGAAATGAATTCATGATGAAAATATCCTTTCTTCTTTAAAATCATTTTCTTTTCACAAAATATCATTAATTTTTAAAAGAAAATGTTTTTCTTTAAAATAGTCATGAAATATTTTTGAGGAAGCCTCAGGAAAAAAAAATATTTATAAAACCATAAAAATCCATTCGTGCCGTATAAGTTAAAAAAACATTCTTCTCGTACTTTTGTCGGAAAAGTCAAAAAGTACCTCATACGAAAAATGACAAAAGATTCCTTCCATATCCATTACTAAAAACTCACCGAAGGGTAAAATTGGATTTAAACAATTGTAGGTGGAGGGAAAAAATATTACATATTGAGGGAGCATGGATGTGGATGATAAAATACACCCCAGAAAATACTAAAGTATAAACAAACTCTCATAAAAATGAGATTGTGATATTTTCCCTTACCTTAGGTCCGATTTGCTTCGTAAGTGTCTGAACCTCCTGTATAATGATTTAAATAATGTTATTGACTTATTACATAATCATATTAATTGTCATTATATCATATATGGTTCACTTATGACTTTATATTGCCCATTCTTTTGTAAATTCATGGTAAAGTAGCGTTTTGGGTAAAATCGTTTCATTTGTCGTTCGTGTTTTAACTTGTAATTATTCATATGATTACATAGATCATGATTAAATACATCCAGAATGTAAAAAATGATTTATATATAATATATATTTAGAATATACATATATATAACAGATCGATAAATGGAAAGAAATACACTGTTCATGGAGACGGTCGGTCGTACGTACGCATGAACGTTGTTTTCGTTTACTCATTGAATTGAATGTAATTAATTGGATGAAATAAATATATATATACATAAATCCAGTATCATTATTATTTCATATATTTCACTATTACATATTATATATACTTTATAATCATTCATTAATGGTTAATCATTGAGAATGAATCTCATCGCGTCGTGGAGACGGTATTCCGTACGTACGCAGGAGCTATGATATCGTTCCCATGATAGTGGAATTTTATTGGAGTGTATGTATACTATTACAGAATCAATATCACTTTACAATAATCATATATAGTTATTATTTTCACCATTATACCCATCCAAATAAGATGGTGGTGGAAAATAGATTACACCACGGCGTGAGACGGTATTCTGTACGTACGCACGCGCGGTGATTTCATTTTCCATAGGATGGATAGATGGTGAAATATGGTTGTTTCATAATTATAATAACATATCAGTATATTAGTGATACTGATTTTATTACTTCATAATAAAACAACTAAAGAAGAATAAGTGGAAGAAGAAATAAATTTGAAAGAATCGGTAACGGACATTACCTCCTCTTTGAAACGCCTCTCTGAAACCTACTCTTAGGGCACTAAAATTGGTCTTTTAAGAATACCAGGACCTCTAGGACTTTTCTAGAGAAGTGGAGAAGAGAATTTGGCAGTGTTTGGGCGAGCGTGAAGGCTCAAAGTGGTGTGAGGAAGAGAGGGAGGAGGTGCCCTTTTATAAGGGAGGAGAGGGGCACCTTTGGAAATTTTAAAAATATTAAATTATAATAAATCTAAACCCACGTAAAAACCTCCAAAAATAACTCATATCCAAATATTAGATTAGATAAGGTTTTAATCTCATCAACGAATAAAATTTATACATGTTAGGAATTTATTTTAAACATTATCAACTTGATTTATCCTTATTTAATCAATTTAATTTTAATTTTTGGTAATAACATTCTAAATTTTAAATTATAAGAAATAATTACTTATTTGTTGTGAATTGTCCATAATTGGATACTTGATAACATTTTATACCATATAAATTTAAATTTATAATTTGTAAATATTTTTGTGATTTTTAAACAATTTTATAATATATTGTTTTTATAAAATAACAATAGTGTCAATTTTGACACTATTCATTTATTTGAATTTAAATAAAACATATCCAGAAGATATGTTCAAACCAGAAGCTTTAATATATTACTAAAATGTCATATTTATCTATAAACTTAGTGGAGCACATTAAATAGTTCATATATTATTTATTTTATTATTATTAAATCCATTTATTTGGTTTATCTCTTAATAAAATAATTACAACATCATTTTTTGTATAATTATTTAATATACGTATTTGTTACCTAAAAATTAAAAATAAAATCCAATGGTTAAGATAAATATATTACCTTTCACAATAATACATTTAATAGAATTTATCATATTAAAATCACAATATTTAAATTGATATATTTATTAAATTATGAAGGTGACAACTTTGGCATCATTTTAAATAAAATAATATAAGTGTCATAATCATCTTAATAAGGATCCAAATGGTCGCCAATTAAGAAAATGGACGATTAGGGTATATATATACACTAATAATAAGTTTTTTTCAGATTTTTGGGCCTTTTGATATGTATTAATATTTCAATAAAAACAATATTATTGATTTTTCATTAAATAAATAATTTCTACATCCTTATTGTGTCAAAATTAATGATAATTATTTAATACCTAAAAATTATAAATAAATGTATATGATGTAGATAAATTTATTAGCTTTCTGGATACTATTCATGTTCGAAGTTTCATTAAGTTTATCACTAAATTAAAATTAATACACTTATAAGATTTAAGAGAGTGACATGTTGTTACTTTCTTTGGTTTTAATAATAATTAAGTTATTTTCATGGAAAAAAGTCCATTAAATGATTCTAATCCGACCCTTAGGTGTTATGGGTCGATTGTTAGTCATCCAATAGGATTTTGGTAGGTGTTAGGTTCATTTTATTATCTTATATTTACCCTTAATTACCCGATTTACCATTAACTAAGGTAAATAAATTTTACCGTAGTTACTATTCATAAAGCCAAAAAATAAAAAGTAGCTTATTAACATAATTTGTACCTACTGATTCCAAATATGGAATCCATTTTTCCAAATTCAATACAAAAAAGTTGCAGAAATTAAATTAAAATTAATCTCGTTTTCGAAAGAAAACGGGTTTTTGTTTAAAACATTGCAAAATATTGAATTGATTTAACCTACGAATTTAATGTAAAATAATTACTAATGACATACATTATATTAAATGGTAAAAATATATTCTATTTATACTTTAAAACCATTAAATATTATAATTTAACCAAATAAATTATTGCGATGAAAAAAGTTGTTTTTAATTAAAATATAGCGTGTTTTTACTATTCATCAAAATATGAAAGTTACCAGAATAATATGAAAAATTTATCCAAATTAAATTTTTATTTCTTGATTCCAAAGAAGATTTTTATTTTGTCAAATTGGACTTATAAACATGTCAAAAACTAGATTTAATGTGGGTGCACCATCAAAAGGTGGCAAAACTGCATTTTTTGAAAAATACTTATTTTACACAAAAAAATTATTTTGTTCTTATACCATGTTCTAGAAATTCTGTAAGATGAATAATAATGTTATAAAATTCAAAATCTGGATAATACCATTCATAACGGCTAGTTCATAATAATATATCATTGTTTAGTAAAACCCGGTATTGCTTACAACACACGCTATCGAGGAAGGTCGTGATTGCGTGTAATGCAAGCCAAGTCAGGGTTGCGTGTTGTGAAAGATTCCTTTGTTTTTTCATATAACAAAATCCAACCATATTTCATTTATACATTGAATATATATATATATATATATTCAATGTTGCGTAGAATAACTATTATCAAAATTTTGTGTAACACGATCCAAGAATAGTGTTCCGTATACTGCAAGATAATACGGTGTTGCGTATAGCACAAGGTAATCTTGGTGTAGCATACAACACAAGACATTAATGAAATCCAAAGAATATTTGTCATAAAATCTCGGGTTGCTACATTCTACCCCCCTTAAAATGAATTTCTCCGTCGAAATTCGTCGGGGTTATAAATGGTTTACTACTCGAATATTTTTTTAATAGAAACGCACATCGTAAAAAGGAGTACCAAAACATGGCTTAAAAAACTAAAGTATGAAATGTCACGGTTTCCCAAATTAACTCATCACTGGGTTTCCACGTAGGAGAACATAGGTGAAAATATGGATATGGAAGAAAAATCTAACCATCAAATTCTGATGGATAGTGGTATAAAACATGGCTATGAAAAATCCATCGATCACAAAGCCATAAATTTGTGATGATCTAAGGTACCATCTGATTCATCAGATATAAGAGCCCTAGGACAACATTTTTGGTTTTCAAGATCATTTCCCTAAAGTTTATGAAATTGGAATTAGAAGAAATACTTTCGTGATTTTAGTATAGTCTCACCATTGTTCATTCTTTTGATAATTTCCACTTCATCTATTAAAGAAATGAAGTTGAATTTGTCATTCGTGAAGTGTTAGCAGATCATGTGATAGAATGATGAGTCATTCCATCTCTTTCATTCAAAAGGTTAGCAAAAGTTATAAGCCTATCTTATGGTTAGATTAATTGAATATGGTTCCAAAAATGAACTTATACTTCATATATCATACCGCTTAACAAAATAAAACTGGTTTCTACTAACCAGGGACTTCCTGTAGGCCAGTGGTATGCGATAAAGGTCAATCGCACTTCGGTTGTGGGTTTGATTCCCACGGCCTTGTCTGACGTGATGGGTTGTCGCCCGTCCTGCAGGTTGTCCTTTTTCTAAAACTATATTACTATAACATCCCATCAATAATATCGAAAAAACTTCTATCCTTAAAAAATACTAACTTATGTACAACATAATCCATTCCAATCTTTAGGCTTATCCATAATACTGCAGTCCACTCTCATAATATAGTGAAAACAATTACCAGAGATTTAATACGATTGTTGATCCCCATATATCAAAAGATATGTCTTGTTGGTCACATTCCAAACATTCGAAGGCCTTAATCATGTATTCTCTTGAAAAATGAATACCCATTGAACCTTAGTGAAAACATGAATGCAGTTAGAAGTTAACACTTTCCACATACCAAAATCCAAAAAATTCTATATACTCAAACCATGATATCACTTAGTCCTTATATCAATTATGAGCTCATGAATACAATCAAACATCTTATTATCTTCTTATTCCTTCATTATGTGCATATCATCTACTTTACAAAAATATTTGAATAACCTACCATGGTTACTAGTACCATTCAACATATACTTTCAAATACTTTTAAGAATTAACAATTGTGTAACAATCCTTAGATGATTCTTTATTCCATAGTACCATTAACTATACAACATAACTCTCGATAATCATACAATCATTCCACTACCTTCTAAAACAACCGACTGAGCTTCAACACTTCTTTCAGCTCATATATCATTTGTAGTCTCCTCATCATCATCCACATAAATACTACCCATATGACCATGTTGATTCTCTTTATGAGATTTTCCATTAGGGAATTGGTTTTCATAATGCTCGTACATTCCACATTTAAAACATCTAATCAATGTTGATTTCGTAGCAATACCATTATCCTTGTCCATGGTGTTAACTGAACCTTTTCCTTTTCACTTACTGGCTTTGTGTCCTTCTTTTCCACACCCAAAGCATCTTCCAGTTCCTTTGAAACAATCTCCCTGATGCCTCTTCCCGCATGATTTACATGAGGGAAATTGAACTTTCATTCCTCTATGATCATCATGAAACTCCATCTTTCTCTTATTATCTGGGTCGGGAAACTTACCAAAGTTGAGATTATTGATCATATTATGAGATTGCTGATTAGGAATAATAACGATGTTTGGACTTCCATATCCCGTTTCATTTGGTTTCTCATGAACAATATCATTCCATTCTCCGTCATATCCTTCATTATCATGAATCTTCCTGTTTCCAGCCATTTTCTAAAACCCAAAAAGAATAGTATGAGAGGAAAAAATAATGCTAGGGAAAACAACATAGTAAATTGGGAGTATCCTCAATATATAACATCTTAGGTTAAATTTTATGATCGTTACCGAAGTTCCAGGACTATATCCTATACGTATACTTATCCTTAGGGACATCCCTAGACATACCTTAGAAATATCTCTAGGGATCTCACTAACGTTTTCGCATCCTAGTTTCCAAAGGTTAAGTAAACCTTTCATCTGATACCAATTGTAGAGACCCGAAGCTTGACGTACATAGACATTACATTACTTTTTCAGAATACTTAGTACATAACAAAAACAGACACACAAGGACCAAAATAGTTTAGTGTCTTTGGAAACATGGAACGTAATCTTCTAATCGTTGTGCAAAATCTTCAACATCTCCCATAAAGAGGTTCCCATTTGTTTCCTTACCTAAAATCTTTCTTTTAATCCTGGGAGAAAAGAAAACATAAAAAGGGTGAGCTCAAATGCTCAGTAAGGTAAGCATGGATAAAATAAAACATACCATAAACATTTGAACATAAAAAAAACATGAACATTAAAATTCTTAAGCAATGGCATAAAACATGGAAGTACATAAGGCATAGATCATAATGGAACATAAATCATGATAAAATAGCTTGGGAATAAAACATGTAATTGTGGCATCCATTAAGCACATGTAATGATTTCCATAGTAGCCAAGGCATTGCTGCCCAGACCATCTTAGTGGACAAAGTCCCTTTCTGAACCGAGTTCACTCCTCATTCCAGTCCTGTAATACTGAACCGGATTAACTTACCATTCGAGCCTTGTCTATCTCATGAGATATAAATCTTTACCCAATGCATTGGAGGGAGATATAGGTCCCACCCATCTCATAATGAAATCATTCTTACTTGTGCCACAACATAAACTTAAAACATTCATCACAACCCAAAGAATAAAATGGGTTTCATATCATATCATCATCATATAATCCATATAAAACAAATGGATATTTCATCATAAGAAAAGTGAAATCATGTAAATCATAGAGACATTATACTTGAATCAAACACATATGAAATAATTTCATCTTATATGGAAAATGATTTTGATAAAAAACTTGAAATGAATTCTTGAGGAAAATATCCTTTCTTCTTTAAAATCATTTTCTTTTCAAAAAAAGTCATTCATTTTTAAAAGAAAATGATTTTATTGAAAAAAGTCATGAAATATTTTTGAGTAAGCCTCATGAAAATCATGATTTATAAAACTGTAAAAATCCGTTCGTGTCGTATAAGTTAAAAAAATTCTCCTCTTACTTTTGTCGGAAAAGTCCAAAAGTACCTCATACGAAGAATGACAAAAGATTCCTTTCATATCCTTTACCAATAACTCACCGAAGGGTAAAATTGGATTTCAAAAATTGTAGGTGGTTGGAAACAATATTACATATTGAGGGAACATGGATGTGAATGATAAAATACACCCCAGTAAATACCAAAGTATAAACAATCTCGGATAAAAATGAGATTGTGATATTTTCCCTTACCTTATGTCTAATTTGCTTCGTAAGTGTCCGATCCTCCTGTATAATGATTTAAATAATGCTTTTGACTTATTACAGAATCATATTAATTGTCATTATATCATATATGGTTCACTTATGACTTTATATTACCCGTTCTTTTGTAAATTCATGTTAAAGTAGCATTTTGGGTAAAATCATTTCATTTTTCGTTCGTGTTTTAACTTGTAATTATTCATATTATTACATAGATCATGATTAATTAAATCCAGAATGTAAAAAATGATTTATATATAATATATATTCAGAATATAAATATATATAATAGATCGATAAATGGAAAGAAATACACCGTTCATGGAGACGGTAGGCCGTACGTAGGCATGAACGTTGTTTTCGTTTCCTCATTTAATTGAATAGAATTAATTGGATGACATAAATATATATATACATAAATATTGTATCATTAATATGTCATATATTTCATGATTACTTATTATATATACTTTATAATCATTCATGAATGGTTAATCATTGAGAATGTATCTCATCGCGTAATGGAGACGGTATTCCGTACGTACGCATGAGCGATGATATCGTTCCCATGATCGTGGAATTTTATTGGAGTGTATGTATACTATTACAGAATAAATATCACTTTAAAATAATCATATATACTTATTATTTACACCATTATACCCATCCAGGTAAGGTGGTGGTGGAAAATAGATTACACCACAACGTGAAGACGGTATTCCGTACGTACACACGCGCGGTGATTTCATTTTCCATAGGATGGATAGATGGTGAAATATGGTTGTTTCATACATATAATAACATATCAGTATATGAGTGATACTGATTTTATTACTTCATAATGAAACAACTAAAGAAGAAGAAGTGGAATAAGAAATAAAGTTGAAAGAATCGGTAACGGACATTACATCTTCTTTGAAATGCCTCTTTGAAACCTACTCTTAGGGCACTAAAATTGGTCTTTAAAGAAGACCAGGACCTCTAGGATGTTTCTTGGGAAGTGGAGAGAAGAATTTGGTAGGGGTTGGACGATCTTGAAGGCTCAAAGTGGTGTGAGGAAGAGAGGGAGGAGCTGCCCTTTTATAAGGGAGGAGAGGGGCACCTTTGGAAATCTTAAAAATATTAATTAATAATAAATTTAAACCCACTTAAAAACCCCCAAAAATGACTCATATGCAAATATTAGATTAAATAGGGTTTTAATATCATCAACCAATCAAATTTGGACATGTTAGGAATTTATTTTAAACATTATCAACTTGATTTATCCTTATTTAATCAATTTAATTTTATTTGTGGTAATAGCATGCTAAATTTAAAATTATAATAAATAATTTCTTATTTGTTGTGAATTGTCCATAATTGGATACTTCATAACATTTTATACCATATAAATTTATATTTATAATTTTTAAATATTTTTGTGATTTTTAAACAATTTTATAATATATTATTTTTATAAAATAACAATAGTGTCAATTTTGACACTATTCATTTATTTGAATTTAAATAAACTATATCCAGAATATATGTTCAAAAACAAATCTTTAATAGATTTCTAAAAGGTCATATGTATCTAT
The DNA here is from genome assembly GCA_963277665.1 of Viscum album. Taxonomy (NCBI): domain Eukaryota; kingdom Viridiplantae; phylum Streptophyta; class Magnoliopsida; order Santalales; family Viscaceae; genus Viscum; species Viscum album. The sequence continues at coordinate 159,556 of CAUJRU010001199.1, read as the reverse complement.
AAAATTAGTGGAGCACATTAAATAGTTCATATTATATTTATTTTATTATTTTTAAAACCATTTATTTGGTTTATCTCTTAATAAAATAATTACTACATCATTTTTGTATAATTATTTAATATACTTATTCTTTGCCTAAAAATTCAAAATAAAATCCTATGGTGAAGATAAATCTATTAAATTTGACAATAATATTTTTAATCGAATTTATCATCTTAAAATTACAATATTTAAATTGATATATTTATTAAATTATGAAGGTGACAACGTTGGCATCATTTAAAATAAAATAATATAAGTGTCATAATCATCTTAATAAGGATCAAAATGGTCACCAATTAGGAAAATGTATGATTAGGGTTTATATATACACTAATAATAAGTTTTTTTCAGATTTTAGGGCCTTTTGATATGTATTAATATTTCAATAAAAACTATATTATTGATTTTACACTAAATAAATAATTTTGGCATCCCTATTGTGTCAAAATTAATGATAATTAATTAATACCTAAAAATTATAAATAAATTTATATGATGTAGATAATTTCATTAGATTTATGGAGACTATTATTGATCGATTTTTCATGAATTTTATCACTAAATTAAAATTAATACACTTATATGATTTAAGAGAGTGACATGTTGTCACTTTCTTTGGTTTTAATAATAATTAAGTTATTTTCATGGAAAAAAGTCCATTAAATGATTCTAATCCGACCCTTAGGTGATATGGGTCGACCTTTAGTCGTCAAATATGATTTTTTCAGGTGTTAGGTTAATTTTATTGTCTTATATTTACCCTTAATTACCCGATTTACCTTTAACTATAGTAAATAAAATTTACCGTAGTTAATATTCATAAAGCCCAAAAATAAAAAATAACTTATTAACAAAATTTGGACCTACTAATTCCAAATATGGAATCCATTTTTCCAAATTCAATACACAAAATTTGCAGAATTTAAATTAAAGTTAATCTCGTTGTCGAAAGAAAACGGGTTTTTGTTTAAAACATTGCAAAAGATTGAATTGATTTAACCTACGAATTTAATGTAAAATCAATGATAATGACATGCATTATATTTAATGGTAAAAACATATTCTATTTATACTTTAAAACCATTCAATATTATAATTTAACCATATAGATTTTTGAGATAAAAAAAGTTGTTTTTAATTAAAATATAGCGTGTTTTTACTATTTATCAAAATATGAAAGTAACCAGAATAATATGAAAATTTTATCGAAAGTAAATTTTTATTTCTTGATTCCAAAGAAGAATTTTATTTTTTCAAACTCAACTTATAAAAATGTCAAAAATAGATTTAAGGTGGGTGTGCCATCAAAAGGCGGAAAAACTGCTTTTTTTTAAAATACTTATTTTACCCAAAAAATTTATTTTGTTCTTATACCATGTTCTAGAAAATGTGTAAGATGAATAATAATGTTATAAAATTCAAAATTTAGATAATACCATTCCTAAAGGCTAGTTCATAATAATATTATAATAATATATCGTTGTTTAGTAAAACCCGGTATTGCGTACAACACACGCTATCGAAGAAGGTCGTGATTGCGTGTAATACAAGCCAAGTCAGGGTTGCGTGTTGTGTAAGAATCCTTTGCTGTTTCATATAACAGAATCCAACCATATTTCATTTATACATTGAATATATATATATATACTCAATGTTGCGTAGAATAACTATTATCAAAATTGTGTGTAACACGATCCAAGAATAGTGCTGTGTATACTGCAAGAAAATACGGTGTTGCGTATAACGCAGGGTAATCTTGGTGTAGCATACAACACAAGACATTAATGAAATCAAAAGAATATTTTTTATAAAATCACGGGGTGTTACACACATGTAGGCTGTGATGGCTCTCCATTAAGGGATATGTAATCTTAAGGGTTATAATGGCTCTCAAATCTACCATATAGGTATATATAGGATGTAAAGGCTTAATTTTGTAGTATATACCTGAATCTAGCAATAATGGATTTTAGTTAATTATGTTTACATTCACATGGGTAGTGAAGCCTTAAGTTATTTTATATATTTACATGGGATGTGATGGATCTTGGAATTAATATATATAGATTGAGTTAAATTCATGCATGTGATATGTTTTCCTTGATGTGTACTTTGATATGATGGTTGAAATATGATATTTCTACATGAATTTTTTATCGACATGATTATGTGGGTTTGATATTCATTCACTGATGTTATTTATGATGTAAGGAGGTTATTGGAGGACCACTCATAATACATTGTGATTTAGGGTGAAAATTGTTTGGGACACTGGAATTCTGGTAACATTATTCAATATATGAGTGATATTATGCTATTAAATTTATGACTAATTTTGGGAGTGAGATTCAGTGATGATGGGAATATAGATTACTCAATTTTGGTTGTGAGTTGATTTTTATATTTATTCATTATGGATTTATTATACTTCTTTCATGTCTTAATGAGATGTTTTGGGGAGAACAATATAGAGTATACTGGTATTCTCACCCAGATATATATATCATGTACATGGGAAGGATTTGGTGATAAAGTTGGTTTTTACTAGATTGTTGAGGTTTTTCATGTGGTGATATATGTGATATATGCCATTTTTATTGGCTTGATGATTTCAGTTTTATTTTTTCATTGTATAAAATATCTTGTATTTTGATTGGTTATTTATTATTATAGAGTATATTGGGGGATTAATTATTATTCATAGAATATTAAAGATAATGACTCCCATATTTTATTGTTTTATACCCTATCTTCTAGTTACAAACTCATAGACTATTAGAGGTGTGATTCGGGGGACACTTTTATCTTGACCTTCATCCAAGGAGGGTATCATTGGGGGTGGATTATGATGTAGAAAACCATCAAGGCCCTCTTAGAAGATAAAAAAATAATTGTTCCATAGAAATGGATATTGATTCATGATAATAACCTTGTTTAAAAATTAGTAATCAATACATAACAAGAAACTACCCTCATCCTTTTTATTAAAAAACCAGTCGAGCATCACATGGTTATAAAATCTATCTAATAAATATCATGGATTCAACATCATACAAATTAATTTTCATTTATATAATATTATTCAGGTTTATATGTTAAGGATGAATAAATATAGTATTTTTACCTAGAACCATGTCCAACAGAAATTATACTTCATTTTTTAAAGAGAACCATATACAATTTTTATGAAACACATCCTAATATCAATCCACCATGGGAGGAATAAAACACCTATTATCTCCATTAAATGATCCAATGTCCATATACTCAACATGATATGAAATCTTACATAGGTATCCTTGTTTAAATTCATTTTTTAGAATAATAACCAAATAATACAAGTCTTATCAAAAGAATTGAGGAATGACACCCATCCTTTGTAGTATTCCATTTGATCTTTAATTGTTTAAAGCAATCCACCCATATAATCACATAAAAATATTTCATCTTCAAAATAAATATTCCCCTAACATGTTTAAATCCAATAATAATAATATCACAATCTAACCATGTTCTTATAAAATCTTCTCTTATACCTTGTGAAGTATCCATAGTCAATACCCAATGAAAATACACAATATCCAATCCCAAATAAAAAACCAAGATATGATACATAACTAAATGAGGTGAACAGTATCAAACAACTAACTATCTTTAGTAGAAGTGATTATCACTGTTCTATAGATAAAAATGTTCATTCTCCAATATCAATTGGTTCTTCCTATATTAAAAATAATTACCGATTACATCTTCTATGAACCTAACCCTATGTTGACTAACTCCCCTGATTAACATCTAAATGATGACTATGTTCCTAAGAATCACTTCCACCACTATGACTACATTGCATAGAAAGTATTTACTTATCATTGTACTAAGGTTCACCAACCCATGCACAATGGTAATGAGTAAAATCAGAATCGTGACCTCGACATTTTTAGTCCCTTTTATATAAAAACCATTAACTAATTTCAATATTTAAACTAAAATTATATTAATTTTCATCATTGATTTTTATATCTTGGTTATGGAATTTTTTTCCCATACTGATAACACTCCCATGATTCCCTTCCTATAGAAGATGAGGAAGAAAAATTATTTCTCTAAACAACTAATAACACACTGCCCTAGTGATAATTATCTAACATCCTCTTTCTATTACCTCCTGATATACTAGAACTTATTAGATTCCTCCTTTCAACATTAAAATTTCTCTCAACCATAATATCTTTTTTTTTATTTCATCACAAATTTTGGTGAATGAAAGTGTCTCACTCATGAGGTATGTTTAACCTCAGGACATACGTAAAAATGAAAATAAATGGTAGACTCATCCCCGACTGTAGTTATAGAAAAAAAATTTAAATCCATAAACATATTTGTATAATCAAGAATCGGTATTTCACTATACAAAAGCATTATAAATTCAAAGACATTGTCCGTTATCAATGTTTCTAGATAAAATTCATGAAGAATGGAACCTAAATAAGAACCCCATTTCAAACCCAACGTTTTTTTTATCTGAGAAATAGTATCCATATTGAACCATTATGTTGCCTCATGCACGAAAAAAATCATCACATTCATGGATATAGGAAAATTAATAAACTCAGAGGTCTCTCTCATACCATATAACCATTCTTTGACACTTCATGGTCTAACACCTACCCCGCATATAGAAGGATATTGTTCCTATAATTACCAAATTATGTTATTAGTCTCTAACACATCCTAAAATTCTATTATCATGATATCAATAAGTAACTTGATTTAATGTTATGTAATTTTAACCTCAAATAATTTCTTAAAAAACCCTATCAAAGGAGCATACTAAGACTCTGAAACTATAAACACCTCATCGTATTTCTCATTTTTTATCATCTATCAATGAGTCCCATAAAAATGTTTCTTTGGTTATAGGTTCTATAAAATCAGAAAACAAATTAGTAATTATAAAACTAATTTATATAAATTATACGAACATTTAATCAAATCTTATACATATTCAAAAAGTAATAAATAAAATCAGATCAATCACACTACATATTCAAATTCATCCCACTGATTTCAGTTAGCTATCCCATTATTAATACCCTGTCCAAGAAAAGATCAATTAGCTTCTTGATGATTTAGTCATTAAAATTAAATAATTGTTTTAGATAACATCGTAAATTAATTACATTCACATGCGTGAAAAAATATAAAACTTCTCTATGTACTGAAATGATGCATGATGACCCTGCTTTACACCCATAATCAAGGTGAATTTAATAACCTAAAATATTATAAAAATTTAATTAATCCAATATCACACTTCCCTTGAAACATTGAATTCAATTATGGATAAATTCAATCCATAGTGAAATTTTTATCATGTTTCTTTAATCATTGGTTACTAATTCATTCTCTTGTAAAAAATCACAATATATCACAACATTAATGGTTGAATACTCTTTTATCATGCTTTTTTAGTCTCTTAAGTGGATATAGACCAAATAATGATTTGGTCTCAAACTCCCAATTTTATTTGAAATAAGAAACTATTTATAGTATAAAATGGGGAGATAAAAATTATATATTCCATATCTTATCATCAAATATCAATCTATGAAAAATGATTTTATTTATTTGACATTGTTTTAGTTCACTGATCATGGATTTAATTGGATAATATGTTCAAACCAAATATAGTTCGTAGGTATCTTCTTAAAATTATTCATTATATACCGAATCATGAAATTATTTATTCACACCATTTTGTAGTTTTTATTTTCCTTCTTAGTTTTGTTTTAATGTTCATAACATCCTTCCAAAACAACAATCTAGTTTTAAAAAACTAACTATAATATAAATAAGTAATAATTAACACAATTTCCTTGAAAAAAATTAATTTTTAAATGTATGTAAAACTGATATACGAAATTACCACATAATTAATCTGTTTATTTTCATTATGAAAAAACTTCTCAATAAAATTCAAAAAGAATACTTATCTTTAACATGAGAAATTTTTAACTAGTCATTCTATTGGAAAATAAATATAATTTAATACCAAAATAGTTGAAATACTTCCCTCCTTAATTATTTTACCATACCTCATCATTAAATTTAGTTTTTAGTTTAAATTAATTTATTTCTCATATCTCAACTTATCTTAGATAATAATGCTAACTTTGTGATCTAACTTACTAGAAATTATTTTCTGTTATCTCTCATAATATTTATATGTATTTATGTTCAATATCATATATATTCAATCTCTTCATAGGCTTAAAAGATAGATAAATATACATTTTAGGAATAAAGCCACAAAAATCAATAAGAATTTTGAAAAGGGTTGTTATAACGTTTAGGGTCAATAGATAAATGATGTAACTATTCAAAATGTTCAAAAAAGTGAATTAATTATTGAAGAAAGAAATGAATACTTTTTACTTAAACAAAATAAAAATTCCTAATTTAAATAATAAAAACATTACATTGATCCTTTTCACCTTTGTTTTTTATGAATATTTACATAGAACCACATCACATTATTCCCTTAAAAATATTATTTTATGACAACTCAATAAGAAAAAAAAATGTCACTTTTAGCTTAAATATATACATGTAATGAAAAATAATAATTTTCATGGGAATGAAAAATATTATTATAATGCTTCTTCCCTATCTAAATATCCATTTTCTCTATGGGATTAAATGATGATCAAATTCAATGTAGGATCAATTGTTGGATAAAAATTTAAAAAACAACATTAAAAGTATAAATGTTATCTAAAAAATTCACTTTCTAAAAAAGTAATTAAATATTTTATATTAGTAATTCATATCTCGATATTCTCTCAAAAATAGAGGATTATAAAGAATATATCAAGGGTTTTATAATATAACATGGGAGTGGGAATTTTTATTTTTATAATCACTCATGACATGAATATAATATAATAATCCATATAATTCAAAATTCTGCTGACATAAAATCATAAAAACAAATAAAATATTAATCATTAAAATATTGAACCCAAAATGAATATGTGTATTATTTTCAATAATTTTAACTTATAAATTTAAATTCTAATTTCATTATGTTTTATTTTCCAAATATGAGGAGAATATATTTATGATAAATGATTCCACAATATATGAATTCATGATTAAAAAACAAGTGTTATTTTCATTGTACCCTCCTCATTCTTAAATATAAATTATTTTTTCATTATTTTATTTCAAAGTGATATTTTTAAATATTAATTTTCAATGAAGACTTGAAAATGAAATGGAAAGAATTAATGATTACTTATCTGAAGTTTTTACATCATGGAAAACCATAGTGTATTTATAAATCATTGTGATGTGGTCAAAATATTTATAGTAACTAATTAGAGTAAACTATAATGTGGTTGAGGTTGGATTTTCATATTTTAGGGTCGATGTTGAAGGTCTTTGTTGGGGTTGAAGGCACCAAAAAATTATTTCTAAGACTAAAAAGTTTTTATATTTGGGAAAAGCTAAAATAGGTTATCTATATGAAAATCAGTGTTTTAAGTGGAATTATTTAGAATGAAATTTTTCAAAAACATTATTCCCCATGTCTTATGAAACAGTGGGTGTGTCATTGGATATGAGGACTCACATTTTTACGGGTTGATAATTTCCCATGGAATTTGATTTTACTCACTCGGTGAGGGGTACATTTTGAGAATCCCAAATCAGATTAAGAATCTAAGAGTTTTTTTCCCTTGAATAGTGTTTTTTGGATATGTTTTGAGGATTAAGTGATGAATTGGGTGCTTGATAGTAGTATTTTAGGCCAATTTTTTGGTTGGTTTGGTGTAAAGGTAAACCCCTATGTGGTTAACCCTTACATGGTTGGGACATTTCCAAAATTTAAAAAAATATAGTGCTACTGAAAGGGGGCTAGAATACCCTTATGTGGTAAACTATATAGGGTCATCCTAATGGGGTAGGTGAACCTTACGGGGTCTCCCTTATCGATGGTGAAATTTATGGGGTTATCCTTATGATAAGGTGACCCTTATGGGGTAACCATTATAGAATGAAACCCTTATGAGATTACATAGTGTGGTTGACCCATATGGGATCATCCATAGGTGGAAGTCCCTTACAGGGCCATCCTTATGTAGAATAACCTTGTGGGGTCATCATTACTTGATTTCAATGACATAAAACACAATTCCAAACATTTTAAAAATGTTAATTAATTGTTTAAAAACAATTTGGAGAGGGATGTTCGGGTGTTTCATGCCCGGTAAAATAGAAGATATGTGACTAAGTGGGGACCTTTTCCACTCTCTTTGGTTCTATGGGATTATATTCTTTGAATCATATCAAACTAAATATCTGACTGATATTGAAGAAATATTAAGTTAAATAAAATGCTTTATGTTCATTATTATGTATTTTCTTCCCTTTATTCCTTATCTCTGATTCCTTCTATTGGGTGTGAGTTTTTAATGATGATTCCACAATAGAATGGTAGAATCATCTTGATATTATGGGACATTTCGTAGTCTTATATATAGTTTGTTCTAGGATTATGATCAAACTCTGTTTTGTGTGTATTCAAATAGATACACAATTATCATTATAATATGTAGTTTTTTAGTGTTTTTATTGGATGGATGGTTTTCTATTGAAATGATAAATTTGATCTTATGTTTACTAAAGTTTTAGATGGGTAGCAGGGGTGGTGCACACCCCATTTTATAATGATTTAAACCAATAGAGATGGATAATGACTTTTTTTGACCAGTGTTCCTTTTAGTATTAAATATTAAAACTAATTATAAATTTTAAAAATAAATTGATTTGGTTGGTGTGGCTTGTCATAGGTTCTCAAGAGGTGGTACATGTGTGGATGAGAATTATAAGAGATTAGGCAATGATGATCATGATTTTCTTAAGTGGTAACTTTGTGTATGATGCGGGTGATCACTATGAATTTCCCTATGGTTAATGCATTATATTTTGTAAAATGTGACATGTGGTCTCTCCATTTTGGGGAAATGGAACGTATTAAATAATTAAATTTTATATTTAAATTAAAATTCCCATAAATTAAAAAATATATTTTAATGAACCCCGATGAAATAAATAAAGTGTGAAGCGCCATAATAAATCCTTAATCATTGTATTTATGCCTTGGTTAACAATTTTCAAGGTATTTATTATAACCCTAAACCATGATCATTTAAAAATTAAGTAAATTAAGTAATAATAGGAGCCTTTATGATAGGTTCCTCAGGATTCCCTATTTAGGGAATGTTGATAAACCTAGTATGGTAAACCATGCGTGTCAAATTAGAACCCAAGAGTAAACCATGTGATGCTTGTAATGTATTATATCCCTCTACATAGTTGGTATAAGAGTGTGGTGACTTCTCCTCCACCTTGAATATGTGATTAACTTGTAGGTATACCCTTGGTGGGATTGTGGATTGGTTGGGTGCATTTATACTAACCTAGAATAACTTGGGAATTGATATGGTTTTTTAACATCTCTCACAAGTAGAGTCCTGTGGATTTTCCTATGAGTCAGGTGAGGCTGAAATATGATCATGTGGATGTCATGGAATGGTAATCAATCTAAGTAACATGATTGGTCTAAGAAATGATATTAATATTGAGGATCCCATATATGGTTTATGTCCTATGATGAAACATTGGGGTCCTTTGTGAGTTCCCCATGTTATGTTGACGCTAGTGTGGGTTAGTGAAGGAGAGTTTGTTTTGTTGACTTTGGATGTCACCTTAGTACCTGAAGGTTAATGGTGTGATCTAGATGCGTCTATAGTGATGATTTGTTATATTGTGAGAGGTATGAACTACCCTAGAGTCCTCGTGAATGAATTATATGGATGTCACCTGGTTTTACTCCTTTGGGATCTATCTGGATTTCCTAGGATTACCACCCATGGATTGGATTTATACCAAATACATCTGGATTATATAGGATTACCTCTTATGAATCGGCTCTTTACATGTGATTAATATATAATTCCATGGTCACCTAGGCTTCAATATTGATTCCTGATATAATAGAATGCCTATGATACCTAGGTTTTTTCTCCTTATACCTACCACCCTATTGAATTCCTTAGAGTTTACCTAGGATTGATCTCTTTACACCTGATTCTAATCAATTTCCTAGGATTAACTATTCTGAATCAGTTTACACCTGATACTATTATATTTATTAAGAGTACATCTAGATATCAACTTTTTCCTAGTGATACAATATTTCCTAGGATAACCTCCTATGAATCAGTTATTAATCTTATTACTATATGTTTCATTAGTCCAGTACTATGATCAATGAAACTCCAGCACTGGCCAAAGTTCGTATAGTCATCCTTTAGTGTCACCTAAGATCCTAAGGATCCTCCATTTATATAATCTTACACATTTTATTTATTTATTCATATGTGAATATCACTTGTGAATATACTATTTCATGAGTTATGTTTGGAGCCACATTGGTCGTTCTCCACTATGTTTTACTCACACCGTTATTTGGTAGCTTGTATCTAAATTACCCAAGATGGATTCATTGTTTATGAGTTCAGGTAGGGTAGATTCATAGTTTTACAAGTTTGGGTAATATAGCTCTATCTAATTCTAGATATGGATAAGGTGATTCTTAGGGATATTAGTGAAGACTCATAAAATTTTTATTCCTTTTTTTATTTTATGTGTGATTATCCCTGTGGGTGAGAAGCATATTTATGCTGGTATTTTTTTGATTCTTTATTCTTTTTCATTTACATATTTAATGGTATGTTATGTTTCATTTATTTCAAGTAATTATATTATTTGTGATGGATGTTTTTTGGTTATTTTTAATTAATTTTTACTCTGATATGAATGTATAGTCTCTCCACAATTACAACCTAAACCATCACTACTAGTAAATGAAATTTGGAGTGTAGTGAGGTGCACCTGAATTAAATAGTGGCCCTTATTCATTGAACCTGTCAAGTGGCCTGGGGTAGTAAGGATTTAAAAATTGGTATATAATCATCATTTTCTTATCTTTCTATTTGGGAATATATTTCATAGGGATTAGGGATCTGTCAGAGCATGCTATGGACATCAAACTAGTGTGTCATAAACACATTTTTAGGAATAACATCTATGTTACCAGGTATATCAGATTTCTATTATTAGTTTCATCTTTTAAGGATGACTGATTTCACCTACAATGATACACTTGGGTTTTTGGATTAATGACATATGATTTTTGTCTCTAGGTTCATTGGAAAGTGGTCTGTGTACATTAATAATTCTTAGAATGTAAGAATCACATGACATTCATGTACTTGTATGTGATTGATAATACTGATGATGAGTGTTAAATTGATTAATATGTAAATAATAAATCATATTTTGTATTCCTATATAACATATTATTTGAATTATAAACAACTTAACCATGATATATTTTCCCTAATGATACGTCATATGGATTATATATAGGTATGATCAATAATGTAGAATATGTTGTCCAATAATATAAATAATGTATGGTGAACCTTATTAGGTTGATACATGAATTGAATACCTACATGAAGATTCACCCCTCATGGTTAATTATGATTTTGGTTTCTAAATTCAAATGTGGTTTGGTTACTTATAGTTCCAAAAATAACCTTTATGGTATTTTCTAATATATCAAATTTTGAAATTATAATTAAATAAACCGTCTTATTATGGTATACATGACTTTGATTTTCATATAATGATGACATTATATATATTTAAATCAAATAGTGGCCTCAATGGGGTAGTATCATATGTAGATGTAAAGTGAAGATCAATTCCCTTATTTGTTGATGACTTCGTGTGTGATACCTGATGTGTATATATATGTTGGTATGAGAACCCTGGGGTGGTTTTCGGTAAGTGAGTTGCACTGGGATATCAGATACATCACCATATTGGTTTCTTGTAATTTGTGTCCTATATGAAATATATTGTTTGGGATAAGTGAGAGATCCTGGTTTCTCAGATATGTTTCAGAATATGTTGGTGATCTTAGGAATAATGTGAATGTAAATGAATTTTCCAAATATTTTTTAGATGAGAATGATATATTAGGGTAACATGATAGAGTGTTTATCCCATACTTGTGAGTTACTTGGATTTGAGATGCATGGTTACATTCTTATGGTTGTGAGATTAGTGCACATGAGGTGATATCAGTTATGTGGATGGGCATGGTGATGCCTTGTGCTTCTATGAAATAAATCACTTGAAGTTAGTTGGTATTGGGGTTTGATTTCTATTGGTGGAATGGTTGGATTCCCTACAAAATAATTTCATGTACCATTCCCAATGAGATAATATATTGAGATCCTATATGGTTGTTTTGGGATGTATAGAGAGTGATTATAAGCTTTTGGTTTTGAGATGATGCATGGGTGGAAGATGATCATGTGGTATACTTGAGATGGGTGAAATTAATCGATTTTGAAGAGGTGCATTGGGGTTTGTTCTGATTATATTAGATTGATATACATTGGGTTATTGTCAGTTGTTAGGTGTGTTATCCTTGTTTCAATGAAGTAAGACTCTTTGGAGAATGATTTGGTTTGTGTAATTATGTGGTATGTGAGCATAAACCCATTTGTTTAGGACGATAATGAGATGGATAGTGGATGAGAACCTATGAGAGGGTTCTTTATAGAATCACTCTACATAAATAGAGGATAGTGATAGTTTACATGGATTTTCAAGGAAATCCTTGATGTGTTAGGCCATGTTATTGCATGGTAATTATGGTACCTATGGATTATGGATCAGTGGGTGGTCATGTGTGAGCTGAGGATTGATGGATTCGATGTAATGATTACTAAAATATCTAACAATATATTGATGAGAATGAGGGATTTCACCATATATTTATAGGTTTAGTTAAAATTTGAACAATTTATTTTGGTATGGTTGACACAAAATTCTTCCTTAACATTAGTTGTGGGGGGGGATAGGTGTTGGAAATCTATCGAGAGTTGTGCTCAAGGAGTGGTGTAAGGGAAGCCATATAGCGTGTAGTACACAATTGGACTTTTGATGGTGAGACACTTGTTATGAATTTTGTTTGAGAATATGTATAAGATGAAATTTTATGGATTCAGGAATGGTTCGTGGTTAATGTTTCATATTAATGCTCAGGTAGGTGTGGGGAGGTCATGCCTAGTTGTTACATGAAATAATGGACAGAATGTGGGTAATGAAAGAATGACACTCATGTTGGAAGGATCATGGGAATGATGAGACCCATAATTATATGGATGAGGTATCATTTTTTTATTTATTTGTAGATGAATTTTGTTCTATATGGTTCCCTGGTGAATACTAAATTTTACATTAGGATGGTAGGTTAAATGGAGCCCATGTGTTCACATCAGAATCAAAATTAGTTTAATATTATCTGAGCATAATATGGATTAAAAATTTATTCATTTTCATTAGTTTAGGATGATTGTTGATTTAGATGGTTGAGAATTCAATCATGTAATTAAAAAATAATCCATGTCCATACATTGGTGTGGGAGTCTTGAATAATCTCAGAATACATTTAGGGATTTAAGCATCTGAATCAAGCAATCACATAGCGCATCAGTGGATATACCAAATTATTATTGAGAATGGTCATCTAGGAGAGTATTGGACTGAATTTTTTCATTATTTTTTGTTGTGGGAGACAGAAACTACAATAAGGGTTTCATTGGAAAAATATAAAAGTTTTTTCAGTTTGTGATTCTGATGGTGGGGTGTGACATGGATCAAAATTTTCCTTTATGAGTAGAGACTTTTGTTGGGTAGCACCTTGTGCCTAAGGATGAAATAATTTATGAATCAAGGGTAAGAAATGATTTATGGAAATTTGTAAGAACTACCTAGATGGATAGATAATACTAATGAGTGGTGGATCATGTTTTGATAAATAATGAACACCTGTTTTGGAGTCACATAACGGAAACTCAATTGAAATTTTAGAGTAGATCGCAGTGAGTTAACAATGAAATCGATGACCAGGATAGGATGGATTTTTTATTAAGGAAGATTAGGGATTATCAGTGATAAAAAAAAATTATTTTTAGTAGGTTATAAAGTACCATGTTTATATGGATTGAGAAATTATGGGGAAACTTGAATATTGAGGCTGTGTAAGGGGGTTATTTGGAGATCCGAGATTTGGATTAGGAGTCTGAGAGTTGGGGATACCTCAGATAATTTTTTGGATTTGTTTTGAGTCTTGATCGGTGAATCATGTTCTCTATAGTGTTATTTCAGGATGATAAGGGGGCTATCTTGGTGTAAATTGAAAGTCCCTATATGGTAAACCAATACGTGGTTGGGACATTTCCATAATTTAATAACCTCCAACAATAGTGAAGGGGGACTGGAAGACCCTTACATGGTGAACATACAAGTTCATCCTTAATAGGTAGGTCAAACATATGGGATAACCCTTATGGGAGGTGACCCTTACTAGGTCACCCTTACTAGAAGGTGACCCTTACGAGGACATCCTTAGGGTAGGTGACACTGACGGGATCACCTCATATAGGTAACCCTTATAAGATAATATATATATTTATATATATATGGCACTTATGGATCCATCCTTATAAGGATTACCCTTATGCAGTAACCCTTATAAGGATGACCTTTATGGTGTCACCCTTATACGGATGACCCTTATGAGTTCATCCGTATGGGATGACCCTTATGTGAATAGTTCGTATAGTTTTTAAGAAAAAGTAAAATAAATTATTGAAAAAAATTTTAAAGTGGATTTTTATATGTTCAATTGCTAGTATAGTATGGGATATGTGACTACAGAGAGCACCTAACAACATTTTTTTATAATGGGGTATCTCCCTTGATTCATTTTTGAATTAATTATCGATTTATCCAGAGGAACTATTGAGATAAATATAATGCTCCATGTCGATCCTTTAATTCTATCCCTTCTTCCATTTTAGGTATCTATTTTATTTTTTGAGTGTATTTAGTGATTATTTCACTATATAATACTTGCATCATCTCAATATTATGGATATTTTTCTCAGCTAAGTTAATGGGGGACCCAGGAGGATGGTTACACTGTTCATTTTGTAGATTAAAAGCATTACATCACTATAACGATAATATATTGGGTTTTTTTTTCTATTTTTGGAAATTTGGAAGGATTTTATAATAATTAAAAATTAGGGATATATTGTTACATAGGTATAAATGGGTATTTAGGTGGCCCACACCCATTTACATGAAAATTTAAATTATCAGAGACAACTAGTGGTATTTTAAGAATTTATGCCTCTTTGGATTAAATAATAAAATTAATTATAATATGTTAGAAACAATTTATCTAGGTGTTTTGGATTAATAATGGTTCTCAAAAGGAGGGATGGGTGTCGCCGTGACTTGATGTGCTTAGGTAGTGATGGTCAAATTTTTCTTAAAGGATGAATCCATGTATGAGGTATGTGTTTTGTAAAGACACGAAATCTAGTAACACAGAGCTAGTGATTACTTTTATTACATTGGTATTTGATACAGGTGATCTCATACCAGAGGATTAAGTAGTTTATTAGTCTTGGGAAACTACATTCAATCTTAAATTTCAAATTATATTTGAAAAGTTAAAATACATCATAGTATTTTATTTCATAATGAATTTATACCCTTTACTATATCCATGTATATCAATCATAATACACTTCTTGACATCTCGGTGCAAGAAATATAAGAAAGGGGTAATATTATATGCTCAGTAAGGGTGTGCATACATTAGAAGATTATAGGGAATGAATAATATGTAAAGAATAGATTAGGATCAAATAATTCTATATAAATAATGACATAGGATATAAACTTATCCATTAATATCATAACTATAAAAATAATCACAGGGAAACAAATATTTGATTTGATAATGATTGAATTCAAAATGTTGGACATATGAAACTTAGCATCGAGACCTCATGACAATACATCTTATAGAAATGGGTAATCCCTCATCCAAATACCAAATCTAGTTTTTCTCATGATACCTACAGATGTATTGAAGGAATAAATAATTTTGTGACCTACTCATAACATAACTAGTCTAATGAATTCATCATATTAATAAAAAATAAATGTTAACTAACATTCCTTAAAAATCAATAACTATCTATATTACAAGAACTAGCATATAAAATATCAATATTTTTTCAATAAAACTAATAATAAACCATATCTTGAAATATTGTTTATGATATCATTAGATTATAACATAATTATATTATAAATTCATTAAATCATAATATTCAATAATGAATGTTAACATGGTGAAAATACTTACATGAATTAGAAGAAAATTTCTTTAGGAAAATACACTTTTCATTTTGAAATCAATTATTTAAAATCTAAAAATTTCCAAAATTTTATGGAAAAAAAATTAAGTTGAAATAATCGTTATAATTTTTTAAATTTTTATTCAAAGACATTATTGTTCATGAATATGTAAAATTATTTTCATTTTGTATAAGATAAAATCCATTCCTTTCATGCTTTTTTCAAACGTCAAAAATACTTCGTTCTGAAAATGAAAAGAATATTTCATTTAAATTAGTTTTATAAATTTAAAAAATGGGAATAAATTTCTTTAATAAACCATTGAATAATTTTGAAAATATTATTTTTTAAATTTTATGGATTATTTGGAGGTGGGAGAGAAATAGTCTTTACCACATATTAACACAATGTCAGTTTTCCTTAAAATCCTTATTTTTACATCTTGAGTAATTAGGGAGAGGAAAATGAAATAATAACTAAAAGTTTAAAAATTAACTATATTATAAGAAAATATATTGGGTTTAATATATAAATATTATATTATTCCCACATCATACACTTATACTAAAACAATCCTGGATAATAATGAGATTCTAAAATAAACCCTTACCTCAGGTTCGACTTCCTTCATTTGTGAATAAACCTACTGTATAATAATTAAGTATTTATTAAAAATATGTTATATAAAAATAATAAAATATATCATAAATATATTATTTAATTTAATCATTTATTAACATTTTGTTAACAGTATTTATTAAAATAACTATTGTGGGTAAAAATGATTTGTTTTTCATGTATGTTTTAGTTCTGTAGTTTTGGTCCTTATATTTGATCATGGTTCCATAATCTATATAATTTTAATCATTATATAAATATTATATATATTCATTATAAAATTATTTATTTAAATCATAAAAGTTATATATATATATATATATAAGTGATTTATGTTGTTTATGGAGACAGTAATCCATACATACGCATGGATGATGTTTACACTTTATGACAGATGGAAGGAAATAATGTTAAATGATAATTAACCATTATAGAATAATTAAAATGTTATATATGTCATATAAATTTATTAAATATACCCTTATTATCATCCATGTTAATCATAAATGTAAAACGAACCACATCTCTTCAAAGAGGTGGTCGTCCACATTTACACACAACCGATGTTATCTTTTTTGATTTGATGGAAAAGAGGTTGGATAATGCTTAATTAATAATAATATTAATATTTAGGTTTATTTAGGATAATAATTCTATTATATTATCATATATAACATATATTTAGATGAGGTAAAGGAATATGTAAAATACAAAGTGATCAGTTAAGACGATTACTTCTTCTTTGAAAGAACCCCTTTTAGATATCCTCTGAAGAACCCTAAGGTTTGTCTTTTGAGAATAAAAAATATATAACATGTATAGTGATGTTTAAAATAGAAATGGTGAGGTATTGGTCAATATATTATGCTCAATTTTATGTAAATTAGGGAATGAATGGATTAAAGTTTTATGGGAGGGAGAGGACACACTTGGAATTACAAAAATATTAAAACAAAACTAAGTAATTATATACAAAAATGATTAAAAATGGATATATATTATAATATAAGGTAATTTATGTTTGAAAAATCATAATTAAACAAAAATTTTAAAGGTTTAATTTCTATTTTAAAACGTATCTTTTGGTTTAACATCTTACATAACGTATTTTAACATTATTCGTGGTAGCGACTTTTTCAATCTTAAAGGGTTATAATTTTTCTTATAAGATAAAATTTGGTTAATAAATGGAACATGGATTAAATGTTGAACCATATATTATCCCCATTTTCCTATTTCAATATTTTTATGACATTTAATTAATTTAATAAAATATTTTTTTAATAAAATATCGTTATTTGCATTTTTATACTATCCATTTAATTTGATTTTAAACACATCATGGTAAACATGTAATTAGAATATATTAATTTAAAACATTACTAATATATTAAATTCATATATAAAAAGTTAAAAATACAATAAATTACTCATATTATATTAAATTTAATATTTTTAAAATCATTTATTTAATTTTTCAATTAATTGAATAAATATTATTCCAACATTGTTTAAGTATTTATGTTATTATATAATCACTAGAAATTGTAAATAAATAATATAATTAAATTTTTTTCATTATTATAAAAACCCATTAATATTCATTGAAATCTTCTTTATACCTATGTTAACATATAACAGATATTGAAAAGTAAGAGATTCACATTTTTTATTATTCCTTACATTAAATATTATATATGTAATTTTCATGGGAAATTTACCCTTAAATAAAACAATTAATGCATAAGGTGACTATAGTCTAATTTCTTTAATCAAATAAAAATAAAAAATAAAAATAATGACCATGACACTTAGTTTTATCCTAGGCTAGCATGATTTATTCTCTACCGTGGTAATAAATTTTACCATGGTTATTATTCACAATAACCAAAAATAAAAGGTTTCTATTTAAAAAAAATAAACCTCATGATTAAAAATATTAAATTTATATTTCAATATTCAATTTATTTTAGTTGTAAAAAAAATTAAATATTTGTGAAAATAACTATGAAAACCGCTTTTATGAAAATTACAGCTTTTAAGCATAAAACTTGATTCATTCTTAACCAATGACTAGGAAAAATATTAGATAAATGATCAAAAATGAGATTGAATATATAATATATAAATTTAATTAAAATAATTACCTAATAGTGATTAATTTATTTTATTCATAAAAAAACACATTGCCCACAAAAAAACTGTTTTTAGAAAAAAAATATTTTACTTTCAAATGATTTTCATTTTAATTTATAATCAATTGATAACCAATGAATTTTTCAATACATGAGTAAACTAAAAAAATTTCATAATTTATTTATTCTTATTGATACATTCAAATCCAATTCTAGGTGATAATTTTCATATTAAATAATAGTATTTCAATTGTATATGATGGTTTGTTTAAACATAGTGTATCAGGTAAAGAGTGTTTTCGATGAAATTAAATTTATTTAAAAATAAATATATCATAAATTTTAGGTTGTAAAATTATAACACCCTTAAAATGAACTGAACCCTAAATATTCTATCACCCTGATACAAACTATTGTAGACACTTATGGATAATCACATTCTTGGGTTCTCACACAACTTTTTAAAACTTATGGTTTCACCACATTCCTTTGACCAATTGAGTGGTCTTCCTCAAAACACATTATCCCTACGATTTAGAATCTCCATTATTTATTTGATATAAGATATATATATTCCAGTATTAAGACCACTGAGTTTAGTACATGAGAAGGAACAAGTATTTAATTCCCATGAAAAGATACATTGAATACATCATGAATTTGAGGGAGATTTGGTGGAAGTTTTATGTGATAATATAAAATCTCGATATGGTCAATGATATTAAAGAGGGACAATATACATAGGTATCACCCATCCCTTATTTTAAAATATCACTATATTATTCTAGGGTTATATTTTCTGGAATAATTTGTTTCCAAATTTAAAATCAAAATCCCAATGATGATTTTTAGTATATTGTTTTTGTCATCATTGATATTCCCTTATGTTTTTCTTGAATGGATCTAACCTTATCTTCCATTTCTTCATCTAGACAGCTCTGAGCTTCCCTTGTGTTTATTTTGAATAGATCTAACCATATCTTCCATTTCCTCATCTATAATTGGTCCCAAAATATTTATTTCTCTATCTTTATTCAATCATGTTGGAGTTCTATACTTCTTTCAATATAGAACTTTATAAGGATCCATCTGAATACTAATGTGTAATCTATTTTTGTATAAAAATTCAACCAATAGAAGGTATTCATCATGAACTCATTTAAAATCTATATACTAACATCAATATATTTATTATAGAGTTTTAGTGGTAATCGTAGATTGACCATCTTTATAATGATGATAAGTGATGATGAAACTCAACTCTATATCCAGAGCTTGATTAATACTTCACTGGAATATTTAGGTAAGACTTATATCTAGATTAGATACAATAGAATTTGGTACTCCAAAATACCTTATAAATTCCTTGATGTATATTCTATAAGTCTAACCATGATATAAAATTTATCTAATAGAAATAAAATGATTTTATTTCATAAGGTGATCAACTACAACCCGTCTTACATTTTCTCCTTCAGATTTTTTTGGGAGTCCAACGAAAAAACCCATGGTGATGTTTTCCCACTTCAATTATAGTATTGGAAATGTTTGTAACATCACCTTATACTTCTGTCTCCTAACAATAACTTTCTGACACATTAGGCACCATGTTACATAATCCTCAATATCTTTCTCCATGTTTCCCTCCTTGAAATACCCTTTCAAATCTCTATAAATATTTTTTAATTTCATGATGAATAGAGAATGATGAGATATGAGATTCATATAATTTTTCCTTATTGAATTATAATATATATTATAAAACTACTTTGTTCATGAACCTTATTATACCAACATGATCATGGTTCAACTCATGATCATTTCTTGCCTTATTTTGTAATTACTCATCTTCCTCCCGTGTTTTCTTAATCCTATCATGGATAGATGGTTGAACATTCCTCTGAGAAGATAATACATGTTCCCTTTCCTCATAATTTCATGATATATCTTGTACATGCCCATAAATATTAGTTTTATTAAAATCCTTATTATTGATAAACTATCTTCATATTTTCAACTCAGAGCATCATCTATATTGTTTACCATCATAGGGAGGTAATGTATTGATAAATCACAATCTTTGATCAACTCCGACCATCATATTTGGATTATATTCAAAAAATTATATGTAAATATATAATTCAATATTTTATTATTAGTATATATATCACACCTTTCACTATAAAAAGTATGCATCCTTATCATCATTGAAAATATTTCTACTATGAACTCCAAATCATGAGTCGAGTAATTTTTCTCATCAATTTTTTTAGTGAGAGTAATATGATATCATGATGTCATTTTATTTTAGGATGTTTCCTACTCCCATCTTTGATACATCACAAAAAAAAACAAAAACCCTTCTCATATGTAGGGGAGTGTAATAACAGACATGTAGACTAACTATCTCTTCAGTTATTTGAAAATCTATTCACTTTTATACGTCCATAATAACATAACCCGCATCCGAGTCAATTTTGTGAGAGGAATATATAATCTTAAGAAATATCAGATAAATAATCAAAGGTATATATCAAATCCATGAAAACTACAATTTTTCAGATACCATGAATGTTTTTGTCCATTACTCCATAACATATATATTTGAAAGATCCACTAATATACCCTAAATTTATTTTATGAAACCCAGAAATGAAACTTTCTAAATCCAAAATTCAAAATTTTTATAGTTATCATAACAATTTTACTTTCATAGGGTATTTATCTCAATTCTCAAATGTTCTTCAGTTTTTCCTTAAAAATTGAATATATAATAATTTCATCTCTAATGAATACTAAAAACAAATCAAGGTAATCTATAAAGACACTATTAATTAAATCAATGAACAAAGTAATATAATTGTTAAGTCAAAATGGAATTAATATAAAATAAAAATGAAACATACCTTTTACTGAAGGTTTGATTAGGTATGTCCTCATTCTTGATCCTTAGATGATGATACCCAGATAAAATATCAATCTTGGAAAAATATAGAGCTCCTCATATTTGATTAAACAAATCAACAATATGGGGTAGATGATACTTTTTCTTAATTTTAATCTTGTTAAGTTCAAGATAATCAATGAAAATACACATTGACGCATTTTCTTCATATCAGAAAGAATAAGTGTACCCGCTGGGTAAGAGTAAGGTAAAATTAATCACTTATATAGATTCTCCTAGAGTTTATTCTTATATTCTTTCACCTCAATCAGTGCAAATTTTCATTTAGTCCTTGATATTTTCCTAAAATGAAGTATTATTTATATTGAAAACTAACTTTATTGTGTGGGGGAATATGTGAAAATTACTCATAAAATACATCCTCATATTCATGAAAAATATATAAATTTTTAATATTGAGATTCTACCCAACCATTTGAGATAAATATCCCTCCTTAATAATTTGAAAACCCCATTTTATGGAAGTAGTTTACATTGGGTATTCGAGTTCATCATTTTACTAATAGACGATTATAGGTTGATTTGAAATATCAAATATAACATCCCTTCCTTGAGAATTGATATGAGATCTAAACAGAGAGATCCAATATATACACAAAATTATTTCAAAATTAACTAGATGAAAAGTAATAAGATTCAAAGGAAGAACATTAAAAGAAACTTATATCAGAGAGTATTTATAGGATTGATATGTGGTTATCCTACCATTAAATGTTTTCACTAACAACTCAAAAACTAATCCTTGAGGTGGTGATGTAATAGCCATAATAATATTATTCATATATGAAAGAATATGTAGAACCCGAATCAAATAAATTTTTTTTTTAATTTCCCTTGGTGTTAGATTAATTGTTTATAATAATTACCTATATCATTAAAGTTAAATCATTGTAATTTTATTCCTTCTCTCTTTCGCTTTCATCCATGAGAATGATATACCTTTTCTCTACACTTCAAGAAAAATATTTTTCATTTTAATCATGTACCAAGGGGTTTCTTTCCACAAGTATCAAATGTTATAAAATTCCCCTTTATCTTCCTCCCCTTATCCATTTTTATCTATTGTCATATTTCTATATTTATTTCCTTATTACCCATAAGACATAGATAATTTTTTCTCTCTATTGATATAACATCATATTATATCCTCATTTGATGAGAATGTTTGGGAGAATAGTTCACTTAAAAGGATTTTATTAATTCCATAAAAGAAATAGTCAAAAATTATGTATAGATTATGTACATAGTCAATAGCATCCCTTGATAGCCTTTTAAAGGTAGCTTTACACATTTAATCATCTCTCCCTTTTTTCTAAGCCTCAAGAATTATCTCACCATATTGGGTCAATATTCTTGAGGAAAGTATTTTTCTATGAAAAGTTCCTTAAAATACTTCCATTATGTGATCTCAATTTCCTCCCCATCATTAGTGTTTTGAATCAATGACCTCCATTAATCTACATATTCTAAGATATTATAAAATTTTATGAACACCTTCCACCTTTCATTACTTCCCACATAGAGAAATATTTTCTAAATGGAAATTATAAATTTCCCAACTACAAATGGATTTGATGAAGGTTATTGTCACATGATGTGGTATAACATCGTTACCCTACATTGTGGATAAGTACGATATTGTATATAGGAATGGTTACAAGTCATATCCTGAGTTAAATACCCTAATATAGTTATAATTTATTTAACTCTTGTTGTAGCTCCAGCTCTAGTTTAATTCTCTTCCGTGTGAGGGAAATCGCTACATAGATTACATGCATTGATAAACATACCATTCATTATACTTGGTTAGATTTATTAATTATTTCATACATTATATAATATAATAAAATTATTAATCATAATGTAGAATTTCAAAACAAGTGGAACACTTAACATAAATTGAAAATTTTATGCATAGGAAATCTCGTAATCATAAGCATTCTTTCTTTTCAAATATTCACAAATAATAAAAACATTTTCAAATACTATATAATGGTTTGTAACTAAAATGTGAATTAACCGAGGAATATCTATTGGGAGTGTCAAACCAGGTCCACAGTAAGGGTGTAATTACTATATACTAGAATTATAGATGATATATACTCAACTAACTATTTTCCAGGTTATTACCCCTAAATAAATATTTACCAAAACCATTTCCACATATAGTGTCCATAAAAGGAATTATTTATAGTAAAAGCAAATAATATATACCTTACCGAAACATTAGTATGTTATTCTATACTAATATTTATCCTCAAATACGGTAATAGGGTTATATTCCTAAATCATTGTTTTCCTAAATCCTATTCCCAAGGTTTGTAAACATTATCTGATACCAATGATAAATACCCATTCCCTACTAGCCCAGAGTCTGTGGTTACTTTATTACATTGGTATAATATCCTAAATGGATGAGTATTTTTTTATTCTTTCAAAACTATATACATATATAAATTTTAAGACAACCCTGATTTTTATTACAACTTAAACATGCTTTATTACATAAAACGTCACTTGATACAACAAAGAAGATCGAGAGGTTTAGTGTCTTTGGGGCTTAGGATCATTACATAAAAACATTAAACTTGAAATACAACATCTTTATTGAAATCTTCCTTTACATGACCACTACATTCCTTCGTACTGAGCATTGCATGGGATAACCCGAGGACATGCATAAGAAAAGGGTGAGCTATAAAGCCAAGTAAGGGAGTACACAATGAATAAAATGAGGAGTAAAATACATGTTTGGAAATAGGAACATCAATAGAGAATAATAGTAACATGAACATAAAGGCATGATAAAGCATGATAATCATAACATGGAAATGTGGCAACAACACTTAACATTGAATTAGTATGAGCCAAGACTCATTGCACATGGAGCATGAGTAAACCCTCATTTCACTTGAAGCACGAGTAAACCCTCGTTGCACTTGAATTATCATGAGTCAACACTCATTTCACATGATGTATCATGATACTATACTTTACCCAATGCATTGGAGCGCTATAAAGGGCGCACCCTTCTGAAACATTTCATTTCATGCATAAGTGTGCCACATGGATCATAAAACATGGATTCATAAAACATAATCATTTATTACAAGATAAAGGGATGTGGAATTCATACATGAATCTTTATAATCAATAAGTAAATGTGCATAAAGGTGAATACCCTTGATGGAGAAATGGGCATGGTATTCACTACACAATGATATTGGCTTAGAAAATCGGTGTGATTTCGGCAGCGTAACGGCGTGACATAAGAATTCATAAAAAAGGTTGATGTGAGAGAAAGGGGTTCCTCATCATATTTAAATTAAATGGACAGTAAGTAGGTCATATAGATACATGTCTCAACAATTGAAAAAGAATTTAGATTCATGATACAAAAGTATTTCTTGAATATAAAAGAAGAGAAAAAGGTTTCTTTCGGAATTTCGGCATAGTAACGTGTGTACATGGGAGGCATTTAATGAGAGAGAAAGGGGTCTCACATCATTCAAACAATAAGAGGGAAGTATGGGAGAGGTGAAAAACCATACCCCAACATTCATAATTGAAAATAAAAGGGCAATACAACTAAAATAAAATTGACAAAAATGAGAAAGGAAGAACACCCCTTACTTGGAAGTGTGCTTCCAAAGGCTAGAGAGAGGCTTGTGAGAGGCTTCTTGGGAGCTTGGGGCACTTTGGGAGGATTCTATAGAGAATAGGGAAGAGGTTGGACGAACTCCGAGGGATTTTAGTGAGGAGGAAGTGGGAGCTTGGGTGGGTTTATATAGGAAAGGTGAGAGAATTCTTTATAATTTAGGTTTGGGACCCCTTATATTAAAATAATCCAAACCACAAACCATCCCATGGTATTTGCCCATGGTTTCTGGAAAAGGAAAGAGGAAAACAATATTCTACAAGGCCAAGGTCCGAACTTACTAAAAAATTAGGGTTGCTTATGTGGAGGTGAGTCACACTCCCATGGAAATTAATTTAAAAAGGCAAAGTGTTGAATAAGTCTTGAGGGCTCCATTAATGCTTTGAAAAGTAAGTCAAACAAACCCAAAACCTCATTATTTTAATGATAAAACACATATTGGCCGAAAATAAGGATTATGGTATTTTATTACATCACCATTGGGTCATTATGATGTCATAAAACACATTATATATTTAAATAGTATTTAATTTTTACCCAAATATTTGACTGTCTCAGAAAATTATGAAAAATTCACCGTTGGATAATTTCGACATCCTGATTCCAAAAATAATATTTATTTTATGTAAATAATTTTCTAAATATGTGAAGTTTCACTTTTAAAATAATAACTGACATTTATAAAAAAATTCACGGGTTTTGACAGAAATGGCTTTCAAACCTTAATAAAAATTTTAATTGCATTCATAAAATTATAAGATCATTTATACTTAATAAAAAAATAATTTAATATTAATAATAATATTTTATTAAAATATTATTTAATTCAAAAATCCTTTAATTTAATAAAATATAATTCTTAATTAAATAATAACTAAAAACATCATTTGTACATTAAAAACTAATTACAATGTATCAAAAATGACTAGAAATTATATTAGTTATTATATACAAAAATAATGTACATGAACATTGTTCTACTTATTTGTTACATAACCCCTTAAAATAGCCGCATAAGACCTAAGGGTAAGGTGTGCAATGGTGACAGACTCTTGGGGCGGCTCGGATAACATCGCTCGAGTGGTAATTTCAATCAACTTCCACTTTTCCCGTAGACAATCACGTTCGAGCATGACTTGATGAAGCTCATCATGGGCTTGGTCAAGGGAAAATCCCAAAGACGCCACCTCTTTTCCGAGCTCTGACAAATGGGCTTCATAAGGGGAAACTCTACTGGATGAGGCCGTCGCTTCCCTTGTCTGAGTATAAATGGGTTCGTTAAAGCCTTATATTTATACTACTCAGATGATCACTGTTCAATGGCTATAAAAGTAACGGTCACAAATCTTAACGTAAAACTAAAGAAGTTGACATCTTATAAAAAAAAATTCATAAAGAAACCTTTAACTAGATCAAGAGGGATTTTCCATTGATGAAACTTTGGGTCGTTACAACATTCCCCCCCTAAGAAATTTCGCCCTCGAAATTTTCCTTTTCCCACACTAAAACAAATGTGGGTAACTTAGCTTCATCATATCCTCTGACTCCCAAGTTGCTTCTTCAAACTTGTGGTCTCTCCACAACACCTTGACGAGGGGCATTGTCTTATTTCGTAGAACTTTTTCTCTACAATCAAAGATCTTCACTGGTTGCTCCTCATAAGAAAGATCGTCTTCTAATTGTACCACCTCGGAAGAGAGTACATGTGAAGGGTCTGGTATGTACTTCCTTAGGAGGGATACATGGAAGACATCATGCACCTTGGCCATAGTAGGTGGAAGTGCTAGTCGATAGGCCACAACCCCAACACGATCAAGAATCTCGAAGGGGCCGATGTACCTTGGACTTAACTTCCCTTTCTTTCCAAACCTCATGACCTTCTTCCACGGAGATATGTGTAAAAACACCATGTCTCCGACTTTAAACTCAAGGTCTCGTCGACGATTATCTTCATAACTCTTCTGTCGACTTTGGGCTGCCTTGATATGCTTCTGAATGGTTTTCACCTTCTCCACCATTTCTTCAACCATTTCTGGTCCAAGCAGCTTACGTTCACCGACCTTATCCCAACATGCCGGTGTTCTACACCTTTTCCCATACAGGGCTTCATATGGTGCCATTTGGATGCTCGAGTGGAAACTATTATTATAAGAGAACTCAACTAGAGGAAGATGTTGATCCCATCCTCCTTTAAAGTCCATTGAGCATGCTATCAACATATCCTCAAGTGTTTGGATAGTCCGCTCGGATTGGCTATCAGTTTGAGGATGATTGGTCGTACTGAAGTTCAGTTCAGTATTCAGAGCATGTTGAAGACTCTTCCAAAACGTAGAGGTGAATCTTGGATCTCGGTCAGACACAATAGATAGTGGTACTCCATGAAACCGTACCACTTCCCTGATATATATCTATGCCAGTTGATCCAAAGAGAAATCCTCTCGAATAGCAATGAAGTGTGCAGTATTTGTAAGATGATCCACAACAACCCAGATTGCATTGCTGCCTTTGGATGTCCTTGGAAGTTCGGTGAAAAAGTCCATGGTGATGTTCTCCCATTTTCATTCTGGTATGGGAAATGGTTGCATCATACCCTTAGACTTCTGCCTCTCTGCCTTCACTTGCTAACACACCAGGCACTTTGATGTATACTCAGCGATCTCCTTCTTCATATTATCCCACAAAATGTTTTCTCGGAGATCTCGATAAATCTTTGTGCTCCCTGGGTGAATAGAGAAATTTGAACTATGTGCATCATCCAAAAGTTCCTTCTTCATCTCCGAACATGATAGAACACATAGTCTTTTCCCAAACCGCACAATTCCTTCTTCATTAACATTAAACTCTGAGGATTTTCCCGTTTTGATAGCTTCCACTTTTTCTTGGATTCCCGCATCATCGTTTTGATCATACATTAAACTTTCCAAAAGATATGGTTGAGAAATCATTTGTGAAAGGATTGATGATGTTCCCTTCTTTATGATTCCCACGTCCATCTTCATCAAGTCTAAGAAGATTGGATCTTTCTCAATTCTCATCATTGATAGAATCACTGGATCCTTTCTACTTAGGGAATCTGCCACCTTGTTCGCCTTCCCAGGGTGGTAATGTATTGAACAGTCATAATCCTTGATGAGCTCTATCCATCTTCTCTGGCACATATTAAGCTCTTTCTGTGTGAATATATATTTAAGACTCTTGTGGTCAGTATATATCTCACATTTCTCTCCATAGAGATAATGCCGCCAGATTTTCAAGGCAAAGATCACTGCCACCAACTCCAGATCATGCATTGAATAGTTTCACTCATGGATTTTCAACTGCCTTGAGGCATAGGATATCACTTTATCCTTCTGCATCAGCACACATCCAAAGCCCTTCTTCGAAGCATCACTGAATACCACAAAAAGCTCCCCACATGTGGGTAAAGTGAGCACGGGTGCAGTGATAAGACTCCTTTTCAACTCCTTGAAGCTTTCTTCGCATTCATCACTCCAAGAAAACTTTACTCCCTTTCGAGTTAGCTTGGTAAGATGGTTGGACAATCGTGAGAAATTTCTCACAAATCGTCGATAATATCCAGCTAACCCCAAGAAGCTACGGATATCAGTAACCAATGTTGGCCTTGTCCATCCCTCAATTGCATCTGTTTTGGAGGGGTCTAGATATATCCCATTGCTTGTGATGATATGGCCCAAGAATGAGACTTCTTTCAACCAAAACTCACACTTGCTGTACTTTTCATAGAGCTTCTCCTTGCGCAAAGTCTCTAGTAATGTTTTTAAATGCTCCTCATGGTCCTCCTTGGTTTTGGAGTATATTAGAATATCATCTATAAAGACTACCACAAATTTGTCAAGGTAATCTCTAAAGACTCTATTCATCAAGTCCATGAATATTACTGGAGTATTGGTGAGTCCAAAAGGCATTACTATAAATTCATAGTGCCCGTACCTTGTACGAAAAGCAGTCTTGGGGATATCTTCCTTCTTCACCCTTACTTGATAATATCCCGACCGCAAGTCCACCTTGGAGAAGTATTGTGCTCCACGCAGCTGATCAAACAAGTCATCGATTCTTGGGAGAGGATACTTGTTCTTTATCGTGATTTTGTTAAGTTCATGATAATCGATGCAAAGCTGCATTGACCCATCCTTCTTCGTGACGAAGAGGAATGGTGCACCCCATGGTGATGCACTTGGGCGTATAAACCCTTTATCCAGATTCTCCTATAGTTGTTTCTTCAGCTCTTCAAGCTCAACAACAGCCATTCTATATGGAGTCTTGGATATTGGTAGCGCCCCAGGTATAAGTTCAATTGAGAACTCAACATCTCTTCTTGGAGGAAGACCAGGAAGTTCCTCGGGAAATACTTCAGCGAATTCTCTCACAATAGGCATTTCTTCTAGGGTGGTTTCTTCTTTGGACTCAATCATCTGAGCCAAATATGCGTGCTCATAAGGCCGTAATATCCATTCTTGAGATGATGGAGCTAAAGGAGATTCATCTTCCTCCTGACACTTGTAAAGAATCGGGGGTCGATTCTCCATATGGAGTGTGATTTCCCTCCCCCGTCAATTTATGTTGGCTCTATATAAGGAAAGCCAATCCATGCCAAGAATTGCATCAAATTCCACCAAAGGGAGTATGACGAGGTTCGCTGGGAAATTCAATCCACAGATTATAATAGGGGAGGACTTATATTCATGGGATGCAATGATTGCCCCATTTGCCGTACTCACCGACATCTTTACCTCCAGGATTTGTTGTGGTGCAGGGATTGTTCTACTAAACTTTTGAGATATAAAATAGTGCGTAGAACCTAAATCAAAAAGTACATTCGCTATTCTTGAATAAAAACTAGCGTACCTGTCACCACTTCGTTTTCGGGGTTCACTTCAGCAGAAGTGATGGAAAAAGTTATTCCTTGCTGTCTTGGAGGTTGCTGGTTGCCTCCGATAACCCTTGGATTAGGGAACTAATTTTCAAAATGACCCGGTTCTTTGCATTTGTAGCATTGAACAACGCGTTGAGGTTCGAACGGAGCGTTCCTCTCCTCTGTCGTAGCCGCGGGTCCTTCTTGCTGACAGTTAATAGCTAGGTTCCCTTCTCTTCCACACTTGAAGCATTTTCTTGTCCCCCTAAGGCAATTTCCAGGGTTCTTCTTTCCACACTTTTGGCAAGTGGGGTGCTGAAATTTCTTAGCGCTGTTGGATTTATCCATCGGACCACCAGAATTGAAGTCCACCTTACTCTTCTTGTCCCCATGATACCCCTGTGATTCTCCGATCTCCATTTCAACCTTGAGGGCACATCGGACAATTTCCTCATAGCTGTCGAAGTGACGGATCGCTAATGCTTTCCGCCAGCTAGGATTCAGCCCACCAAAGAAGTGGTCAACCTTGCATTCGGGGGTAACGACAAAGCCGGAATCGTATCGTGCAAGCCTTGTGATGTTTGCCTCGTACGCTCCCACAGATTCTTCATCTTTCTGTTTGAGGTAAAGGAAGTCCCTTTCCATCTTAAGATGGAGGGTGCGTGGAAAATATTTATCGAAAAACATCTTCCGGAATTCATTCCATTCCAAAGCCTCGATCTCCTCCTCAGGCTTCATATTTTTGATCAACGTCCACCATTGATCAGCTTCACCCTCCATATGATAAGCCACCAGGAGAACCTTCTCTTTTTCAGAGCAATGGAGGATGGAGAATATCTTTTCAATGGAGTTGATCCATTGTTCAACGATCGTGGGATCGGATGATCCACTAAAAGTAGGAGGCCTTTATCTCATGAAGCTTTCAATAGCGACTTGTTCTTGGGGGGGGGGGGGGGGTTGAACGTTCCTCTTGACCAGTGTTTGTATTCAAAACTTGAGTTAGCTAAGAGAGAAGCGTGAAAAAGTTTGCGATTCCCGCTCCCATTGGATTGGGCATCTCATAAGTACAATCATCACACTGATCTTCACAACGGTTGTTAGCCCGAGTTCTTCTATTACCGGCCATTGGCTGGAATAAAAGGAAAGTTAGGGGTAACCCATAAAGGGTAATCCAAAGACAAAAGTTTGATGACTTATAGATAAACGTTAATCTCTTTAACTCATGAGTCTAAAGGATTCAATCCAGGATTTTCATGATATTCCTTCTAATATATATTCTTAGGGGCATTTTTTTCCCTTAATAAGGGTTCATACTAAGATTTTGAATTTATCAAAACATATCCCCCGGGAGTGTCGTAACCAAGAGTGCAGTAAGGCCCTTTGTCGTGCACCAGTTCCTGTTCGAGTATAGCTCAAAGCGGTGTTTTCGGGTTTTACCCCTAGGATACATTTGTGCCAGAGCTGCCTCTACCGGCTCTTATCCAGACATGAATGTATTTGTTTGATAAACCACTTACTTAGTATTTACCAAAACATTGGGATGTTTTTATTATGCTTAGTCTTGTATATAAGGCTTTACTAGGGTTTCCTAATCCCAAAAATAACTAAACCTATCCTCTGATACCAACTATGACAACCCTGCTTTTTATTACAACTTAAACATGCTTTATTACATAATACTTCACTTGATACAACAAAGATGATCGGAAGGTTTAGTGTATTTTGGGCTTAGGATCATTACATAAAAACATTAAACTTGAAATACAACATCTTTATTGAAAACTTCCTTTACATGACCACTAAATTACTTCGTACTTAGCATTGCATGGGATAACCTGAGGACATGCATAAGAAAAGGGTGAGCTATAAAGCCCAGTAAGGGAGTACACAATGAATAACATGAGGAGTACAATACATGTTAGGAAATAGGAACATCAATAGATCATAAGAGTAACATGAACATAAAGGCATGATAAATCATGATAATCATAACATGGAAATGTGGCAACAACACTTAACATTGAATTAGCATGAGCCAAGGCTCATTGCACATGGAGCATGAGTAAACCCTCATTGCACTTGAATCATGAGTAAACCCTCGTTGTACTTGAATTAGAATGAGTCAACACTCATTGCACATGACGTATCATGATACTATACTTTACCCAATGCATTGGAGCGCTATAAAGGGCACACCCTTCTTAAACATTTCATTTCATGCATAAGTGTGCCACATGGATCATAAAACATGGATTCATAAAACATAATAATTTATTCCACGATAAAGGGATATGGAATTCATACATGAAACTTTATACTCAATAAGTAAATGTGCATAAAGGTGAATACACTTGATGGAGAAATGGGCATGGTATTCACTACACAATGATATTGGCTTAGAAAATCGGTGTGATTTCGGCAGCATAACGGCGTGACATAAGAATTCATAAAAAAGGTTGATGAGAGAGAAAGGGGTTCCTCATCATATTTACATGAAATGGACAGTAATGAGTTCATATAGATACATGTCTCAACAATTGAAAAGGAATTTAGATTCATGATACAAAAGTATTGCTTGAATATAAAAGAAGAGAAAAAGTTTTCTTTCGGAATTTCGGCATAGTAACGGGTGTACATGGGAGGCATTTAATGAGAGAGAAAGGGGTCTCACATCATTCAAAAAATAAGAGGGAAGTATGGGAGAGGTGAGAAACCATACCCCAACATTCATAATTGAAAATAAAAGGGCAATACAACTTAAAGAAAATTGACAAAAATGAGAAAGGAAGAAAACCCCTTACTTGGAAGTGTGCTTCCAAAGGCTAGAGAGAGGCTTGTGAGAGGATTCTTGGGAGCTTGGGGCACCTTGGGAGGATTCTAGAGAGAGTAGGGCAGAGTTTGGACGAACTCCAATGGATTTTAGTGAGGAGTAAGTGGGAGCTTGGGTGGGTTTATATAGGAAAGGTGAGAGAATTCTTTATTATTTAGGTTTGGGACCCCTTATATTAAAATAATCCAAACCACAAACCATCCCATGGTATTTGCCCATGGTTTCTGGAAAAGGAAAGAGGAAAACAATATTATACAAGGCCAAGGTCCGAACTTATTAAAAAATTAGGGTTTCTTATGTGGAGGTGAGTCACACTCCCATGGAAATTAATTTAAAAAGGAAAAGTGTTGAATAAGTCTTGAGGGCTCCATTAATGCTTTGAAAAGTAAGTCAAACAAACCCAAAACCTCATTATTTTAATGATAAAACACATATTGGCCGAACATAAGGATTATGGTATTTTATTACATCACCATTGGGTCATTATGATGTCATAAAACACATTATATATTTAAATGGTATTTAATTTTTACCCAAAAATTTGACTGTCTCAGAAAATTATGAAAAATTCACCGTTGGATAATTTCGACATCCTGATTCCAAAAATAATATTTATTTTATCTAAATAATTTTCTAAATATGTGAATTTTCACTTTTAAAATAAAAACCAACATTTATAAAAAAATTCACGGGTTTTAATAGAAATGGCTTTCAAACCTTAATAAAAATTTTAATTGCATTCATAAAATTATAAGATAATTTATACCTAATAAAAAAAATTAATATTAATAATAATATTTTATTAAAATATTATTTAATTCAAAAATCCTTTAATTTAATAATATATAATTCTTAATTAAATAATAACTAAAAACACCATTTGTACTTTAAAAACTAATTACAATGTATCAAAAATGACTAGAAATTTTATTCATTATTATATACAAAAAAATGTACATGAACATGGTGCTACTTATTTGTTACGTAACCCCTTAAAATATTTGCATAAGACCTAAGGGTAAGGTGTGAGATGGTGACAGACTCTTGGGGAGGCTCAGATAACATCGCTCGAATGGTAATTTCAATCAACTTACACTTTTCCAGTAGACGATTACGTTCGAGCTTGACTTGATGAAGCTCAGCTTGGGCTTGGTCAAGGGCAAAGCCCAAAGACGCCACCTCTTTTCTGAGCTCTGACAAATGGGCTTCGTAAGGGGCAATTCTACTGGATGAGGCCATTGCTTTCTTTGTCTGAGTAGAAATGGGTTCTTTAATGCCTTATATTTATACTACTCAGATGATCACTGTTCAACGGCTATAAAAGTAACAGTCACAAATTTTAATGTAAAACTAAAGAAGTTGACATCTTATAAAAAACATTTTTTATAAATAAACATTTAACTAGATGAAGAGGGATTTTCCATTAATGAAACTTTGGGTCGTTACAAATTTCACATTACATTTGGAAACAAAAAATACAACACAATATTTTATTTGAGAACACAGTTATTAACGTTATCATATCCCTTTATATCAATCATAATATACTTCATTGCATCCTACGTAAAGTAAACATAATAATGGTGTGATCCTATATACTTGATAAGTATATGTGTATCGTAGAATATAATAAGGAATCAATAATATTTAAATAATAAATGATGATCAAATAATACCATAAAAATAATAATATGAGCTAGAAACTTATCCATGGATATTATAACTATTAAAATATTAACATGGAAATCAATATCTGATTTCATGATGATATAATTCATAAGAAATATGAAACTTGTTATTGAGTCCTAGTTCCAAAAAACCTTACATAAATAGGTACAAACATTTCCAAATACTCATTTTAGTTTGTATCATATGACATATCAATGAATTATGGGGATATTTAATTTATTACCCACCTGTCACTTAATAAATCCAACATATTCATCATATAAATAAATAATACAACTTAATCAACATGCCATAAGAATAAATAATTGTATGAATAATAAGATCTAGAAAATGGAATATAAATACTTTCCATAATAAAAATGATCATAACAAATCCATTTGATGAAATAATTATATTATAACATCAATAAAGTATATGATTCAATAAAGGATGTTAAAATAGAAAAAAATAAATTAAAAATAAATGGAAAATTTCATGATGATAATATCATTTTCACATTGAAATCTCTTATTTAAAATCTATAAATTTACAACAATATTAAGGTAATAATTTTATTTTAAAATAAACATTTAAAAATTTAAATTAGTATTCAAATAAATTATCATTTATGATGTCAATAAATTCTATTTATTCTATATAAGTTAATAAAACATTCCTTTAACACTTTTGAAAAAATGAAATAAAATACACCACTGGGAAAATGAAAAAAAAATCCTTCTAAAAAATTAATTAATAAGTAAAACATTGTTAAAAATGTATTTAATAAACCATTGTGTAATTTTAAAAACATTATTTTTGATATACAAGGATAATATATACTTGGAGATAAATATTATCAGTCAAGTAGAAAAACAAAGTTGATTTTTCATTAGAAAATTATTTCAGTATCTTGAGTACTTAAAGAGCGGGAAATTAAAGGAGAAATTAATTTTTTTGAAATTAACATAGGAGAATAAAATATATTTTCTATAAGATTTAAATATTATATAGTTCCACCAATAGACACTTAAATATAAAAAATACTGAATAATTATTAGATTTTGAAATAAACCCTTACCTCATGTTTGACTACCTGTATATGTGTATGAACCTCATGTATAATAAATATAGATTTATTATAAACCAATTCTAGAAACATAATAACATATATATACTATATATTATTTACTTGTATTTATTTTTCACTTATTTATAAATAAATATTTGTTAACATTACTATTTTTTGTAATAAATACCTTGTTTTAATGTATGTTTTGGTTTGGTAGTATTGGTAATTGTACACTGAGCAGGGTTACATCATATCTATAATTTTAATCATTATGTAAATATCATATATATTCACTATATATGTGATTATAGTAATCCATAAAATTTATAGATCTATAAATGAATTACATCATTCATGGAGACAGTAGGTCATCTATAAGTATGACCGTCTTTTCCACTTTTTGATGAATATAATGAAAGTTAAGAAAAATAATCATTCAACTTTCATAAATAATTATTATATCATATATATCTTATATATTTATTAAATATACCATTATTACAATCTATATAAAGTGTAAATGAAAAATGAATCACATCACTTCGTGGAGGTGGTTGTCCACACGTACACACAAGTAACGTTGTCATTTTTAATTTGATGGAAAATCTTGGATTGAAATATGATGTAGATGATAAATATACAAAAGGGGGGTGAATTGTATAATTTAAAAAATTCCTTTATAACATTTAATGTTGGTATAAAACATTCTTTTTTAACATTAAGGAAAACAATGTTTAACAAAGTTAAACAAGTTATATTCACAAGGCCTCTTAGTTCTACAAATTTATTACGTTCTGAAAATATGGTTCGAAAAATGAAACATAAGAAAAGTTTAAAAGGAATAGATTATACCTTAAAGTGTATAGAATCTTACTAATCATAGTATACAAATACAAGAAAGCATAAGATAGTTATATTTTCCTTATTAATAAAAATGCAGCGAAAAATGAACTTGATACCAAACAAGTAACAAGTATGAGATCATTTAACCCAAAGATTTGGATATCCAACAACATTGGATAAAGGTCCCTTGGTTTATACTTTCAAGAAATTATGTCATACCCACAATAGGGTAAGCCCTCGATAGAAATATCAGAATCTGTCCTGATATCCATACAAGCCCTCGATCTTCAAGGTAGTTAGCACCTCTATCTTCCTCACCAAGGAAGTCCTACAAACATAAGGTATTCGGTACATATGTCTTCCTATCCTTGGAATACCTCGATTGTACTCAGCATCAATCAGAGTCGCACGAAGCAATCTGAAAAATATGTTCATTATGAACAAATAATGATGGTCTCTCTCTATAGAAATCACTTCAACAGCATGTGGTCTCTAGAGTGATCAACGTTCATCCAAGTTGTGAACTCGTTCAAATGAGCACCTATTTATAGGCACTCCTCCAACGGTCGGTTCCCTCCTCCAACAGTCATATTTTTCCTTGATTCTTGGAGGGACCTGTACACGTGTCACTCAATCTACAGTTAGTTAGAAACAGAATGAATGACATCATTTCATAACTATAACAAGGGTAAGAAAA
This sequence comes from Viscum album, assembly GCA_963277665.1. Lineage (NCBI taxonomy): Eukaryota > Viridiplantae > Streptophyta > Magnoliopsida > Santalales > Viscaceae > Viscum > Viscum album. The sequence continues at coordinate 121,789 of CAUJRU010001199.1, read as the reverse complement.
ATTTGGTTGCACAACCAAATCCATTTTACGGAGTCTAAGGAAAAAATAAAAGTCCAGAGTCTAAGAAAATGAACAATCAGATTCTATAATACAAGTATATTTGGATTCTATTTATCAAGGAAGTTAGACTCCAAATTATGAGGAATTTGGAGTCTGAATTCTGATGAATTCGGTGTCTGAATTTCATAGAATTTAGAGTATGAATTTCAGAGAATTTGAAATCTGAATTTGGATCCTAAAAATAGAATACTCTATATCTATGTATTTACAGAATTTCTAGGTTTTATATGTGAAACTAAATTTTTCACATTGGAATAACAAATGAGTTACATTTAGAGAAACTAAAATATGAACAATGAAAAATAGGTGAGGATAAATTTCCTTATGGAAGGAAAATTTTCCTTATTAAGATAAATCTGCGTAATGAGAAACTTTCCTTGAGAAAGAGTGTTTGTGATTTCAAAAACATAAAGGAATGGAAAAGTCATAAGGAAACCTTTTTGACTCAATAATATCCCCCTTTTGGAAAGCAAAAGAATCCTTACAGAAAAGAATATAAGGACATATAAATTTTACAGACTTGAAAATAAAAACATATATCCCATTATATATGGATCATAGTGAATATAACTAACTCGCCCTTAGGTGTTGAAATGCCTACGGATCGTATTCTTGATTTCTTGAATGAGATTTTATAAATTAGTGCATATAGAAATCTTGATTGGTAGGAACTTCCCTTAGAAGAACTCCCCATTACTTAGGGAAATCTATTCTTTACTTATAATTCTTTTTATCATTCATTTCTCCCCTTTTGTGATTTTTTAAAAGGAATAATGGGAATGGAAAAGAAAACATGGTACCAGAAATATTATTACTAAAAAACCAAAAATAGGGAGTAACCAAAAATTACAATATGATTGGAAAATATTTTACAAGGGAAATGAATAAAGAAAAATATTGGTATTAGGAAAAGTTAGCCTTCTTTCTCCTTTTTCATGAGTTTCTTCACAATGGTTTTTAACTTTTTGATCTCCTTGTGATCCTCTTATGCACGCTTGAGCAGCGGGTCTTGATCTTCACTCTTTTTTCTAAGGCATTGATTTTATCTTCCAAAGCCATAAGACATTCTGCTGGAGCCTTCAACAATTATCCTTGGTTAACAAGCCTTTCCTCAATATTTATTCTAATATCCCTTTCTCTATTCCAATTAAAGGCCACAAAATTTAGCTTCCCATTAAAATAATTAACTTTCTGCTTCCGAGAAGTTTTTTCAAGGCTTATCTTTCCATCCAAACTATTTGAAAGGCCCTTGATCTTTACCTCTTTAGTGTCAAATTCATCTTTGAAATTAACATTATATTCATAAAAGACTTTGAGATTGTTGATTTTCTTCCTTGAACAAGTTTTAATCTTCTTACAAGATCTTTTATGAGCCTCATAACCCATGAAAAAATATTTGAAATCTTCCTGTAAACTGACCCATTTATCATTAACCGTGGAAACAGAATCTGATTTCTGGTTAATTGTATGCTGAAGCATCTGACAGCTTGAGTCTATACTTGGAAATAGAGGAATAGTATCAACCAACTTCTTTAAAGACTATACCACAAAATCATGTCCAAGAGAAAACGATTCTGAATCAGAGAATTTGGTTAGTGAGGATTCTTTTTCCAACTCAATAGCATTCCTCTTTGATAAAGCACTAACATCTTTACTCTTCACCAAAAAATTACTAGGTATGTCCACTGAAACCTTATTTCCCTTATCATCTCTTGGAATGATGTCTTGTGTTCTTGGTGATTGGTGTTCACTATCTGATAACTGAAAAATCTTATCTTCATATACTTATTCTTTCTCGGCTCCTGCCTCAATATCCTCTGACTGGATAAAATCAGGATTGTCACCTTCCTCTTCAGACAATTTTCTCACATCTTCTTCACCCTTATCATCTTTTCCTGGTGTAGGATTCTTTGAAGACTCTGCTTCAGATGTTCGGATCGATAATTTCTTAGAAGACCTCTTCTTCTCATGATAATCTTCCACTTGTTTTCTCATGTACTCAGTATCTCCACATCCTTCTTATTCTTCTTCTTCTTATTCAACATATTCTACAAGTTCCTCTTCATGATGATATTATTGAATCACCACATTCGTACCTCGATTTTCTAGAAATGTATCTACTAAAAAATATTCTACTGACATAATTTTTTGATATTCATTCTCAGAATCCTTGAGAAGACATTGAACAATCTCATCCTCATACATCTTTCTCTTTTTCTTCTTCTTTTTTTGTTTATTTTCAATCACTTTAGATGCGTTTATCTTTAAGTATTTTCTCTCAGAAGGGGCCAATCCAAATATAGGCTCCCCTTCCTTCTGGTTCTTATCTTTTCTCCACTTAGCCACTTCCTCATCAAGATTTTTTTCTTCTTATTTGGATTTGGGGGTTTTTATTGAGTTTCCTTGACGACAGTAGTTTTTTCTTTCTCTTCTGGTTCCTTGGCCTTCCTCTTCCTCCCACCATTCATAGAGGCTTTAGTTACTTCTTATTCCATTGATAAGGCTTCTACCTCCTCTTCAAGAAAATCATAAAATTATCCAGATATTTTACAAAAACCAACTTTCATCCTCCCCAAAGAATCATCACTCAACTATATCACTTTTCAATTCTTTGTCTTGGAACTGCATGGAATTTTGATGGATTCTAAACAATGAAGATTAATCATTGACAGAATAGCTGGATACATGATAATTTGAGGTGTCTAATTCTCATTCTTGATATTATCAATGGTAACCAGGATGTACTTGACCAAATTTATCTTCCTAAAGTTTACCAAGAAATCTAGAATATAGATGTCCCTATTCTTTAGAGTATCCTTATCTCATTTCCTCAGTACAAAAAAACCATGAACCCATAGTTCTAGAATCTGAAAATTGGTTTCTAGATGAACAATTTTTAGATTCTTCACCTCTAAAAGACCTAGACAGGCTAGATCCTTTTCCTTGACAAAAGATCCATTTACATCAGGTAGCCTGTGTGAGCATAATTCTGCCTCACCCTCATACGGAAGTCCTATCACATTTTCTTCCATGTTGTAAGAAAGACAATAGATATTTCTGTAACTTTTCAAAGAGAGTTTATCTCCTCCTCATTCAATGAAAAAACATATTATCTCATAGAACTCTATCAACAAATCCGGATACACCAGATCCTGTGCCTTCTTCTTTGAAATACAAAGGCTCTCCAATCCATTCATGTTGATATTCTTAGTTATAATAGAATCATACTTGCATAAAGCCTAGGATCAACCAACCATTCTCTGTATATTTTCCACACATAGATTTACTTAGCAGTTGACATTTCTTTCTGAGGAGAGGCCTCAATAGTCATTCAGAATTGGGGAAACCTTGAAAATCTAGAACGACCTTAAAAACAGGGGAAGTCTTTTAGCACGTGAAGGCTTGAAATTCGACGTGGGACGAACATCGGGGGTACTTTATATTGGAAATTGAGATGATGGTTCATCTTCCTTACTAGATCTAACAGTTGAAAAATTTAGATCAGATCTAACGGTTTAAGTGATATCTGAAGAATAATTTTTGTAGGTTCCGATCATTTGATTTTTTTAATGAAAATTGGATTTAAGGAAAAGTGAATATAAAAAAGTTTTTTTAAACATGATAAAAATACCAACATGATGCTAAATTATTACAAAAATATAATAATGAAAACATACCTTTCAGATTTCTAGAAAGATTATTCATAATGAGGTAAATTATTCATTAAGAACATTATATTCTGAAAAAATATTGATTATGAAAATTTTATACTATGAAAATTTTAGACTATGAAAATTTTAGACTACAAAAAGTTTAATTACAAAAAATTTGATTATGAAATTTTTTAATTACGAAAAATTTTGATTAAAAAAAATTTAATTTCGAACAAAATTCTGATTGAGAAACAAATTTTTATTATGGAAAAAAAATTTGATTACGAAAAAAATTTTGATTAACAAAATTTTTTTTGATTATAACTAACCGAAAAGTGTACTCCCCCAATGAAAAAAAGTTTCTTACTATAAATAAATAAATTTAAAAAATGAGTTAATGTGTAAGAATACCTTATGGTTATCATTTTTAACTTCTATTTAATGAATTCAAATCTATTAGAGGGTAATGATTTTGTGAAAATATCAGCAATTTGATATTGTGTTCCGATAAATTGAAGAATGATATCTCCTTTTTGTGTTTGATCCCTAAGAATTTGATTCCTAATATCTATGTGTTTCTCACAATAGTGATGTGTAGGGTTTTTACTTAAACCAATGACACTAGTATTATCACACATAATTTGTGTTTTGGTAATACTCATACCAAAGTCTGTGAGTGTGTGTTGCATCCACAACACTTGAGCGCAACAACTTCAAAATACAACATATTAATATTTAGAAGTGGAAAGTGATACTGAGTGTTGTTCTTTTCATGACCAAGAAACTAATGAATCTCCTAAGAAATTACAACTTCTGGATGTACTTTTTATATCCATTCTATATCCACCAAAGTCAACATCTGAAAAACTTTTTTAAACAAAATCATTTCCAGAAGTACAAAAGGGTCCTAAATCCATGGTTCCCTTTAAGTAGCAAAAAATTATTTTCATTATCTTTAAATGATATTCCTTTGGATTGGATTAATATCTAGCACATAAGCATACTGAATACATTAAGTATGGAAGACTAGCTGTCAAGTATAGTAAACATCCTATCATACCTCTAAAAGATGTTTGATCTACTGGTTTCCCAACTTCATCAAGATCAAGTGACTTTGATGTACCTAGGGGGTACTAATGCTCTTAGTTTTTTTATATCTATACTTTTTAAGAGGATCTTTAATATAATTTTGTTGAGATATATATGTTCATTCTAGTTTTTTATAAATTTGAAAACCTAGTAAAAATGTTAACTAACCCATCATACTAATTTCAAACTCATATTTCATTAGATCCGCAAAGGAATCGGTTAAAGATTCTTGAGATAAACTAAATATAATGTCATCAACATAAATTTGAACAATAAAAACATTTTTCATAACAATCTTTATAAAAATAGTTGGATCAGAAATTCCCTTAACATGATCATTTTGAAGAAAAATTCTCGTAATTTTATCATACCATGTTCTAGGAGCTTGTTTAAGTCCATATAGAGCTTTCATTAGTTTGAATACATGTTCAAGATGATTTGTATCTTTAAAACTAGGAGTTTTTTCAACAAAAACATCCTCTTGAAAAAAACCATTAATGAAAAAAATTTAACATTCTTCTGAAAAAGTTTGAAATTAATTAATGATATGAAGGAAAGTAAAATAAAAATAGATTCAAGTATAGCTACTGGGAAATAGGTTTCTTCATAGACTATTCCTTCTTGTTGATTATAAATTTTAGAAATTAATGTAGCTTTATTTCATACTATGATTCCATTTTCATCCGATTTATTTATGAAGACACATTTTACTGTAATAACAGAAGTTTCCTGAGGTATTTCAACCAAAGTCCAGACATTATTCCTTTACAAGTAATTTATATCATCTTGAATAGATTTAATCCAGTAATCATCACCTAAAGCCTCATTAGTGCTTTTTTGGTTCTAACTGAGAAAGGAATGAAAAATTTTGTACTTCATTTCTTAAGGAACTTTTAGTCCTTATAGGTTGATTTACATCACCAATGATATTATCACTGGGATGATTCTTTAGAAGTAACTGATTTGGGTTTTGTAAAACATGTTCATAAACATATGGTAGGAAATCATCTGGTGTAAGTGTTTTAGAAACATTTTCTTTAAAATTTTCCTTATCATAAGGATCTTCTAATAGGTTTGATAACCAATTTTTCAAAACACATCAGAAGATGTTAGTTGAGGTTGTTTAAAAACAAATGGATCAGTTTCATCAAATTTGAAATGCACTATATCTTCAACAGTACAACTATTTTTAATAAAAATACTATAATCCTTAAAAGTTGTGGAGTAGCATAAGAAAATTAATTCATCAAATTTTAGTGAGAATTTATGTTAATTATATTTAGTAGTCAGAATGAATTCTTTGCAATAAAATACCATGAAGTAGGAATGTCTAGGTTTTCTACCGTTCCATAATTAATAAGTAATTTTATTATGAATATGTATATTCAAAACTTGATTTAATGTAAAAAAAGTTGTACATACTACTTCTGCCCAAAAATGTTTAGCTATAGAATATTCACTCAACATGGTTCTAGTTATCTCTTGAAGAATTCAATTTCATTTTTTAACTGCACCATTCTGTTGAGGAGGCCTTGGTGCTGAGAAGTTATGAGTACTGCTTTATCTACTGAAAAAAGTGTCAAAATAATAATTTTGAAATACTCCTCCATGATCACTATGAATAGTTATCAATGGAAGGTTTTTCTCATTTTTAACATGGGCTCAAAAACTTTTGAAATAAGAAAAATCTTCAAATTTATTTTCTAGAAAATAGACCCATGTAAATCTAGTGTAATCATCAACTAAGACAAATACATAATATTTTCCTCCAATGCATCCAGTTTATGTAGGGACAAAAAAATCCATATGCACCAAGTGTAATGCATTTGTTGTTGAGACTTCACTGATTTATTTAAAACATGATTTATGTTTCTTTCCATATTGAAAAGGATCGTAATCTTTTGATGAATCAAATCTATGCTCTGTAAAATCCTTAACAAGCCTTTGCATTGAGAGTTTACAAATGTTCTTAAGGTTATAGTGTCCTAAACTTATATTGCATAACCAATATTGATCTTCCATTTCACTATGTAAAGGTAGATCTTGTCTCCTAATGTCTTCTATGCTTAGTGTGTATACATTCTTTAACCTATGGGAAGAAAGAATAAAATCTTACTTGGAATTGTGTACTAGGAATTTTCAATTCCTAAAATTCACAAGGTATCCTTCATCACATAATTGACATATACTCATGAGGTTTTTATTAAGACCCTTAACAAATAAAACATTTGAAATCAATGTTTTTCCAAGAAGAACAATGTTACCTATACCAATAATTTCTCCCGAAGCAGTGTCTCCAAAAGTTATTTTTCCTCCTTTCTTATTAATAATAATATCAATTAAGATTTTCTTACCAGTCATATGCCGGGAACATCCACTATCAATGTACCTTGTATTACAGTTGGTAATTTCTCTATTTTCCTGAAAATAAGAATGTTAGAATTTCGGAACCCAAACTTTCTTGGATCCAGAAATTTCAAAAAGAAAAATATTAGGTACCCACATATTCTTAGAATTTTTTTTTATTAAAAACTAAAGACTGAGTTTTATATATAGAGAAATTTTCTCCCAATGTCCACCACACTGACATTTAGTGCATAATGAAGAACTTTGAGGAAGAAAATAGTTATTTCTGAAAACCGATTTAGAATGGGTACAACCAAATCCAGAAAGATTCCTTAGAGGTTGAATTTGGGAATACATATTATCAGTGTTTTCCTTACCCGATGTAAAGCTTGACATACACTTCCTCAGGTAAAATATTTCTAAATTTAGTTTAATAACAATGTTTTTATCCTCAAAAACATTAGTTTTAGAACATGAGCTAGTCTTTAAAACATTTTTCTTAGAAATTATGTTTTTAAGATCCTTAGAGAGATTATTATTCTCATATTTAACTTCTCCAAGATTTTTGGAAATACATTCAAAATCAATGTTTTTATTATCAAGATCTTCAGAAGGATCTGATACTTACGTAGTAAGAATAATAAATCTAGAATTTTCCTAATCAAGTTTCTTCTTGATTTTAGAATTTTCATTCTCAAGAAGTTTATAAAAACTAGAAACTCCTTCATAAGTAGGAAAATTATTATCTTCATCAGAAGAATATTATTCATCTGATAACTCATAATATTTATTATCACTACAATAAGAATTTAAGAAAATATTTTTGATAGAGTCAAAATTGTGTATCTTAGACATTAGACAATTATTTTCAACATGTAATCTGGCTAGTAAACCATGATTCTTCTTATCATAAGATTCATACTATAAGGATTATTTAGAAGAGTGTCCACCACTTGCACTCCAGGTGTCATTGGATATTAAAAAATTCTTAACATTACCCTTGTAATACTTATTTCTATTCCTCTCAGAATGATTTTCCTCTTTATCCTTTTTCATAAGAATATGACAATCTATCCTTATATGTCATGCTCTTTTACATTTGTAACAAGTAGCATCTATGTATTTCTTTTCCTTTATTTCTTTCTTCTTATATCTATACTGAAATTCATTCCTCCAAACTATCTTGTTCACCATTCGAGCAAAAATAGCTAGCTCATTCTTAGATTGTTCGGTTTCACTAGATTCATATAAAACAGTGACTTTCATAGACTTGGATCTTGAATCCCTTTCAAGATTCTTAGCTTTAGTATTAGTAAAGGCTAAACATCCATTTCCATTTTTCTTCTTATTCATATCGAAATCTCTTTTTATTCTAGTCTAATTTTGACGACGTGTTCCAAAATGTTCATCAAGAGTAATTTGATATACATTCCTATTCTCATTAGTAGCTTTTCCCATAGATTCCCACTCATTAGGCATGATATCTATAATATTTTCCATATGAGCATCATCATCAAGACCTTTTTCACCCATAGATTGTAAACTTTTAACAATAGTTATAAACCCTTGTTGAACCTCACATACTGGTTCTCCATAAGGGTATAGAAATCCATGATATTATTCTCAAAGAATATCTCTTCTAGTTTCTATAACATTGGATGTACCAAAATGAGTAACTTCCAATTTATTCCAAATAAAAATTTCAACATAACAAGAATAAATTTGTCTATAAATATTCATGGTCATGGAACACATCAAAGAATTGTATACATTATAATTTAGTTGATATTCTGAGTATTCTTTGTTAGTAAAAGTTCTGACTTCCTTATTAGGATTCTTGTAATATCCAATAATCATAACAAAGTTGTCTACTCCAGTATTGATAAAAAATGTATTCATACTATCTCTCCAATATTTATAATAATTCCCATAAAAAATAAGTGGTCTAGTAGGATTTATATTTTCAATCGAAACCGACATTCATTCCTTCCATCTAAAATAATATAAATCCTTCCACAAAAACATGTTAATAGTAAAAGTTTTGATACAAGGAAAAATTTCTATTCAAGGAAAAATAGAAAAATGAAAAACTGAACAATGAAACTTATATGTGAATATAAGTATTGCAGAGACCTGCTCTGATACCAATTGTATGATCATAATATGATATAGATGTTCAATATTCAAGAGGGGTGAATTGTATACTTTAAAAAATTCATTTGGAACCTTTAAAGTTTGTATAAAACATTCGTTTTTAACCCAAAGGAAAACTATTTTAAACAAAGTTAAACAAGGTAGATTCACAAGGCCTCTTAGTTCTACAAACATGCTAGGTTCTGGAAATATGGTTCTAGAAATGAATCATAAAAAAAGTTTACAAGGAAAAGATTCTACCTTAAAGCGTATAGAATCTTAATAATATGTGTATAAAAATAAAAGAAATTATAAGATAGTTTTACTTTCCTTATTAATCAAAAAGAATTTGAAACTAAAATTTAGTCAAAACAAGTAACAAAAATAAGATCTTTTAACCCAAAGAGTATGGTATCCAACAACCATGGATAAAGGTCCCTTGATTTATACTTTCAAGAAAGTATATTTTACCCACACTAGGGTAAGCCCCTGATAGGAATATCGGAATCTATCTTGCTATCTCCACAATCCCTCAAACAGCAGGGTAGTCGGAACCTCTATCTTCCTCACCATGGAAGTCCTCGAACATTAAGGTAGTCGGCACCTCTATATTCCTATCTCCAGAAGCCCTCGATTGTACTCAGCAACAATCGTAGTCTCATGAAGCAATCTAAACAAGATTTTTAGTATGAACTATGCAAGAGAGTCTCTATCTATGGAAATAACTTCAACACCATGTGGTCTCTAGAGTGATCAATGTTCATCCAAGTTGTGTGCTTGTTCAAATGAGAACCTATTTATAGGCACTCCTCCAATAGTTAGTTCCATCCTCCAACAGTCATATGTTTCCTTGATTCTCAGAGGCACCTGTACACGTGTAACACAAACAACGGTTCATCATAAACAGAATTTACGACATCGTTTCATTACTATAACAAGGGTGATTAAAATTTGGTTGCTTAGCCAAATCCATTTTTCAGAGTCTAAGGAAAACAAATAAAAGTTCAGAGTCTAAGAAAATGAACAATCGGATTCTATATTACAAGGATATTCAGATTCTTTTTATCAAGGAATTCAGATCCTTAATTATAAGGAATTCAGAGTCTAAATTATGAGGAATTAAATGTCTGAATTTTGAGGAATTCAGAGTCTGGATTCTTAGGAATTCGGAGTCTAAATTCTGATGAATTCGGAGTCTGATTTCCAAGGAATTAGGAGTCTGAATTCTAATGAATTTGGAGTTTGAATTTCAGAGAATTCTTTGTCTGAATTCAGATCCTAAAAACAAAATACTCTATATCTATGTATTTACAGAATTCTATGGTTTTAGAAGTGAAACCGAATTTTTCACATAGGAATAAAAAATTTGTTAGATTTAGAGAAACTAAAATATGATAAATGAAAAATAAGTATTGATAAATTTCCATGGGGAAGGAAAATTTTCCATATTAGATAAATCTAGGTCTGAAGAAAATTTCCCTGATGAATAGTGTTTGTGATTTTCAAATCATAAATGAATGGAAAATTCATAAGGAAACCTTATGGACTCAACAGAAAATTGTAACACCCCAAGCTTCTATGGTACGCTTCTCTTTGAATAATGTGATAGCGTGTGTTGTACGCAACACCGAGTTCTAACACACCATAACTAATCAAACTAGCCGTTATGAATAGTAATACCTACTTTTTGAAATTATATATATTTTATATTTGAAAATGGACTTCATTTTTGGATTCGGAATATCGAATTTAGCCTAGGGTGAAATTTTGGTACATTTCGGATAACTTTCATATTTTGATGAATAGTGAAAATTACTAAATTTTAATTACAAACAACTTTTTAATCAAATTAATTACTAGTGATAAATTATGAATTTGAGTGGTTTTAAAGTATATTTAGAATATATTTTTACCATTTAATATAATGTTGGTCATTGGACATAATTTTACAATTAAACCAAACATAAACAAGTGTCAATCTTTTGATAGTTATTATCTCTTAAAAACACGCTTTTTGTTTTGACAGCGGGAATTAATTTTAAATTAATTTCTGCCACTTCTGTGTTTTGAATTTAGAAAAATGGATTCCATATTTGGAATCAGGATGTTCAAATTGTGTAAATAGGTAACTTTTATTTTTAGACATTTTGAATAATTACTGCGGTAAATATTTTATTTACCATGGTTAAGGGTAAATCCGGTAAATAAGGGTTAAAAAATAATATTATAATAATACTAAATTACCCCAAAACGTATCTTAACCCTATTGGTTGATACAGGGTCGACCATGGGAATCTTTGGGTCTATTTTGGGACCCCTTGGATCCACTTGTAAGTGATAATGACACATTATAATAATAAAGTTAAAATAAAAATAAAAATGGAATAAGCTTACATCTTTTAGAAGAACAATTTTTACATAGAGTTATACATGTTGGATTTTCGATTATAAATATTAATTAGAAAGCTGAAAAGATTTCCTACATAATGATGTTTTATTTATAATTTTTAGACATTAAATAATTTATTTTATTTATGACACAATGATGATGCAGTAATTACTAAAATAGTAACAAATTAACATAATTGATATTATAAATACCCAAATAAATATAATATGAAACTTTTAATGAATTACACTAATTTTCTAGGATAATATGATATATTAGGATTGATTTAATTGACTTGGTTCGAAGTAATCAATCTGTTATGAGTTTCACAAAAAATCAACTATTGAATAGTGTCAAAATTGACATAAAAGAGTTCTTAAAACAAATATTATATTATTAATTGATATTAAATTCCTAAAAATCTAAGGTTCGGCCAAGAGACATATATTATTATAGGTTCCTCATTAATGGACCACTTGGGGGTCGATTGGATGTATATAGTAAGTTTATTAACCATATTATATAAAAATACAAAGAGACATTGTAAAAGTGAAACTAATTAACTTAGAGTTAATACTTAAAGATAAGGTTAATATAAGTACCCAAACCTGTCTAAATTCTATTGGATGAGTTGTTTTCGACCTATCCCCACCTCATCCTTTGAATAGTCAACTTTGGAGCCTTTAGAAACCGAATATGAATTTATTATAAATTAATATTTCTAGCTTTTCCAAAGGTGCCCCTCACCCCTCTTATAAAAGGGCACTCCTCCTTCTCATTTCATCACACCTTCAAAGCCTTTTGGTTCGGCCAAAATCTGCCCAAATACTCTCCCAACATCCCTCAATACAACCTAGAGGCCTTATTTTGATCAGAAAGCCAACCTAAGGAGCCCTTTTGATCAAATCAAAAGGAAGAACCCGAAGAAGAGGTAATGATTTCACCACCCTTTTCTAAGTTCATTTCTTCTTCCACTTCTTCTTCCTTTGTTCTTACCATTCTGAAATAATAACTCCAGTATCTCACATATACTGTGATGTTATTATAAATATGGTACAATCATATTCAGTATTCTATCCACCCTTTGAATAACATGTCACCATACGTGCGTACGTACGGCTTACCGTCTCCACGTCGTGGTGTAATTGTTATTCAATATAATATTATTTGGATGGGTATAATAATGATGTGTAACTCATGTAAATAATAAATATAACATGTTAATGATTCTGTATATATGATATACCATCCATTTATATATTATTTTAATATCAAAAGAATGATATTGTCGCTCGTGCGTACGTACGGACTACCGTCTCCACGAACGCGATGAGATTCATTCTCCATCGTAACCATTAAAGCGTAATTATCATTTTATGATTTAAAAATGATGTTTAAGGACTTGATATCATTCTGGATATGAATAATATACAACCTATCCTTTACAAACATGTCTTACGTAACAAAACATATGAAAGAAAACAAGTAAGTTAACACCCGAAACAACGATAATACTAAGATATTATTATCAAATCAATATTAAAAGATCATATATGATATCATATTAATGTATATGATTCTTGTATAATTTAATAACAATTATTTCACCATTATACAGGAGGTTAACCTACCACAACCAAGGAAAAGTACAAGGTAAGGGTTATTTCACAATCTCTTCATTATCCGAGGTTGTATTATACGTAATAATCTACTGGGATCTCTTTATCATCCACATCCATGTTTCTTCGAAATGTATTTCAAAACATTTTTACTATTTACAAGAATATGGGTTAAAGTCATTTATACCCTTGTTTGACTTTTTATAAGAGGTTTATAAAGGAATCTTTCCGTCGTTTTCAAAACAAGGTCCTTTTTTAACCTTTTCGACAGAATTGAGGTAAGAATGTTTTTTTAACTTATACGGCGGGTGCGGTTATTTTCCGCCGTTATAAAATCGTCGAAGCTTCCCATACAAGCTTATAAGAATATTTTCAAAGAAAATGTTTTATTTTATATGGATCTTAAATGATTTCAAAATAAAAGGAGATATTTCTTTAAAAAGAATTTTGATTTCATCTATGTCAACATCCTTTGATGGATTTTAAGATTATTTGAAGTTGATTTATTATGATACAAAACTTCTATATTGTATTGAAGGTTTTGTGATATGTTTGACTGTGGATGTGCTATTTTTATACCATTCATAGTTTATTGTGAAAGTATTGACATTTCGTATGCTAGTTTTAATACGAATGTTTATGTTATGTTTAAACCTTTTCATATGGGAATGCATTGGACTTAATAAGTGACGGGTGGAGCCCGCTATAGCTCCTCGATGCATCGGTAGGTCTCATGAGACAAACTAGTGTCTTGGCACAAGGCCTTGACAAAATCTTATTTGTAGTCTTGGCACGAGGCCTTGGCTATGTGGTTATGATAGTCTGGCATTATGCATTCCAACATTATGAAAGTGGTTATTGATTTTTGCATGTGATTATTCGATTAGTAGAATATCCATGTGAATAAGTAAATGGCATTATTTCATTTTACTTTTTCCATACCATGTTGAAGTTCAATTTTAAAAGGCTTTTGTTTTAGTAATGCATTGCCTTAAGTGTTTATTCTTATTTATGAAAGTTTCCGCTATATTGTTATCCTTACTGGGCATTTGAGCTCACCCCTTTTCTATGTTTTATTTTTCCCCAGGATGTGAAGAAGTAAATTATGAATGACCTGCAGGGATATTATGAGGGGATAGTAGTGTGGATTATGGAGACATTATGTTGTTGTAGTAGTTTTTCATTTTATGATGTAATGTAAAACTTATGAATATATCTAGTGTTTCCAAGGCTACTAAACCAATCGGTCTTTCGGGATTTGATCTTTCTTGTGATCATGCCAATGTTACGAAGTAATGCACCGACTCTGGGTAGCCGGGGTCGGGGCGTTACAGTTGGTATCAGAGGAAGTTTAGTACAAACCTTGGAAACTAGATTTAGATAAACTCTGATTAGAGCACGTAGACCTAAGATGAACTTTGAGGATTAGTATAGAAGAACTTCCTAGAATTTTGGTATTGTAGAGACTTTGTGAGTTTTCCGAGCAATACATCCCTGTCTGGATACGAGCAGGTAGAGGCGGCTCTGGCACAGATGTACCTAGGGGTAAAACCCGAAAACACCGCTTTGAGCTAGACTCGAACGGGAACTGGTGCACGACAACGGGCCTTGCTGCACTCTTGGTTACGACACTCCCGGGGGATATGCTTAGGATAACTCTCATTTTCTTTACAAATCATTATGAAGGGTTTATGAGTATATATATCCTCAAAGAAAACATTTTTATGATTATGGATTATATCCATAAATAGTTCAATTTATGTTAAGTGTTTTATAAGTATGGGATTTTGTATTTTGATTCATAAACTGATCTAGTTTATGCCATTGTTTAGAAATGGCGCCTAGTGGAAGAAATGGAAACCGTATCAATGCACGCACTCCATGTAGGGATTGCCCTCCTGCTCAAGATAATTATAGTGGGGCTGGTGATGCAACTGGTGCTGATCAGCTAATCACCGTACTGGGACAACTTACTCAGGTTATGAATAATAACCTTACCCGTATGGAGCACCCTGATCCGCAGCGTGGAGGATCAATGTTAGATCGATTCATGAGACAACAACCACCAACGTTCAATGGGAGTACAAATCCCTTAGTAGCTGAGAAATGGATATTTTCCCTAGAGAAAATATTTCAAGCTTTGGGGAGTAGTGAAAGGGAAAAAGTTACCATGGCAGTTTACCGCCTCACTGGAGATGCTGATCAATGGTGGTCATTGATTCAAAACATGAAGGAAGATGATGAAGTATCAAACATGGAATGGAGGGAGTTCAAAGATCTGTTTTTAGAAAAATACTTTCCTCGCGACCATCGAGCAGATATGGAAAGGCAATTTCTGAGTCTGAGACAAAAGGAGGATGAGAATGTCACAAAGTATGAGGCTAACTTTACAAGGTTAGCGAGGTATGCTGGATATTATATTCGCAACCCAAGAAGTAATATTGATCGTTTCTTTGATGGGTTAAAACCATTTCTCCGTCGAGCATTAGTCTCATAATCCTTTTCATCGTACGAAGACATTGTCTCATGTGCTATCAAGACCGAAAAGGAATTCTCTAAGTCTTATGACTTTAAAGCAAAGCAAGAGAAGAAGAGACCTGCTGATCAATCTGGGAATGGAAATAAGGGGAAGAAGGGAAAGGTTGAATATCCATCTTGTGGTAAGTGCGGGAAGAAACACCCCGGTGCTTGCCTGAAGGGAATGGGAGTCTGTTACAAGTGTGGTGAAAAAGGCCACCAAGCTCATGATTGCAAGGGGAAGAAGGAAGCTACCAACGTTCAGTGCTACAATTGCAGGGAGATGGGGCATTATGCAAATGCATGTCCTAAGCGTCAGGAGAACTTACCTCAGAAAAGGCCAAGGGATCAAGGCCAGGCTTATGCTATCACTACTGCTGAGGTAGAAGCTCCGAAAGACGTGGTGGCAGGTAATTTAATGGTTTCCTCAAGTTTAGCAAATGCATTATTTGATTCTGGATCATCGCATTGTTTCATATCTTCCCAGTTTGCTAAGAAAATTAGATATTTCCAATTTGATTTAATAAGGGAGTTGTCAGTTAAAACTCCTAAGGGAAGTATCGTTGCAACAAAGTTTTGTGAATCAGTCCCCATTAGAGCACATAAATTTTCTTTATCGGCTGATTTCATCGTCATACCTATGATTGAGTTTGATATAATCCTCGGTATGGACTGGCTTTCGGACTATGATGCGAAGATTTATTGTAAGAAGAAAGAGGTTACGATTCATGATGATAATGATAAGGAGCACCTTATTTTTAGAGCAGAATCGTCACCACCTAATTCTTATTTAGACCCACCCCCAGTAGCTCAACTTAATTCAATTATTGGGGAGGAAGAGAATGAAGTAACTATCGGTGAGGAAAGGAATGTTCAAATAGAGGATGTACCTGTTGTGAAAGAATTTGTAGATGTATTTCCAGAAGATTTACCTGGACATCCTCCAGAACGAGAAGTTGAGTTTTCTATTGATTTGATTCCTGGATCAAGGCCTATATCGAAGACCCCTTATAGAATGGCCACTGTAGAGCTAGTCGAACTAAAGAAACAACTAGAGGAATTGAGTAATAAGGGATTTATTCGCCCTAGTGTTTCTCCATGGGGATCCCCTGTTCTTTTTGTTAAAAAGAAAGATGGATCTATGAGGTTATGTATCGATTACAGGGAGATCAATGCTATAACGATAAAGAACAAGTATCCCCTACCTCGTATTGATGATTTATTTGACCAACTGCATGGAGCTCAATACTTTTCAAAGATTGACCTTCGATCTGGATACCATCAGTTGTGTGTAAAGAAGGAAGACATTCCGAAGACAGCATTTCGAACCAGGTACGGGCATTACGAGTTTACTGTAATGCCGTTTGGATTGACTAATGCACCCTCTGTGTTCATGGATCTGATGAATAGAGTTTTCAAGGAGTATCTCGATGAATTTGTGGTGGTATTTATTGATGATATCTTGGTATACTCCAAAACCTACGAAGATCATGAAAATCACTTGCGCATTATCTTGAAGACTCTGAGGAGGCATGAATTATATGGAAAGTTTAGCAAGTGTGAATTCTGGCTTCAGGAGATTTCTTTTCTTGTCCATATTGTCTCTAAAGATGGAATCTCTGTTGATCCTTCTAAGACCAAGGCAATCCAAGAATGGCCAGCACCTACGAGTATAACTGAGGTACGTAGTTTTATTGGCTTGGCAGGTTATTATCGACGTTTCGTCCAGAATTTTGCCCGATTGGCTAACCCATTAACGAAGCTCACACGTAAAGGGGTTAAATTTGTTTGGACAAAAGAGTGTGAAGAATGTTTCGAAGAATTGAAGAAAAGATTAGTCAATGCTCCTATATTGACTCTACCATCGGGGAATGATGGGTTCGTTATTTATAGTGATGCATCGAAGAAAGGACTTGGCTGTGTCCTTATGCAGAATGATAGAGTTATTGCATATGCATCACGACAGTTGAAAATTCATGAACAAAACTATACTACTCATGATCTTGAGTTAGCAGCTGTGATCTTTGCTTTGAAGATATGGAGGCACTACCTCTATGGTGAAAAATGTGAGATTTATACTGATCACAAGAGTTTGAAGTATATTTTCTCACAAAAAGAACTCAACATGAGGCAAAGGAGATGGCTTGAATTACTCAAGGATTATGATTGTACGATACACTACCACCCGGGGAAGGCAAACAAGGTGGCAGATGCTTTAAGTAGAAAAGACCATGGAGTTTTGAACAATATGAGAATTGAAAGGGATCCAATTTTCATGGATCTATTGAAAATGGACATGGGAATAACCAGGGAAGGTGAAACATCAATGCTTTTTCAAATGGTTGCCAAACCATCTTTACTAGAAAGGATTAAGAGTTCTCAGACTGATGATGAAGAATTCCAAAAGAAGATTAAAGCTGTGAATGATGGGAGATTGAGAGACTTCGCGTATGAAGGTGGAATTTTGAAATTCGGGAAGATACTTTGTGTTCCCAATATACCTGATCTAAAAAGGGAATTTCTGGATGACGCTCATAGTTCCAATTTCTCTATACACCCTGGGAGAACCAAAATGTATAGAGATTTGAAAGAACATTTTTGGTGGGACAACATGAAGAGGGAGATTGCTGATTTTGTGTCAAGATGTATGGTTTGTCAACAAGTGAAAGCTGGAAGGCAACAGCCTGGAGGAGTCATGCAACCTCTTCCCATACCGGAGTGGAAATGGGACAATATTACGATGGACTTTGTCATGGGGCTACCAAAGACTCCTAGAAGGAACGATGCAATATGGGTTATTGTTGATCGTCTTACCAAGTCAGCACATTTTCTTGCTATAAGAGAAGATCTACCCCTGGAACGTCTAGCAAGACTATATATTAATGAAGTTGTGAGACTTCATGGAGTACCCCTATCGATTGTTTCTGATCGTGATCCCCGTTTTACTTCAAGATTTTGGAAAAGTCTTCAGAAATCCCTGGATACTGAACTTCAATTGAGCACTTCTTACCACCCTCAGACAGACGGACAATCAGAACGGACTATTCAGACCTTAGAAGACATGTTGAGATCTTGCTCACTTGATTTTCAGGGTATGTGGGATCAATATTTACCACTAGTAGAATTTTCCTATAACAATAGCTTCCATTCGAGTATACAGATGGCACCATATGAAGCGTTAAACGGAAAGAGATGTCGTACACCAACCTGTTGGGATGACGTTGGTGAAAGAAAACTTGTAGGCCCAGAGCTGGTGGAGGAAACGGTGGAAAAGGTGAGAGTAATCCAAAATCACATCAAAGCAGCTCAAAGTAGGCAGAAGAGCTATGCCGATAATCGAAGGAAGGATTTGGAATTTCAAGTCGGTGATCATGTTTTCATGAAGGTATCTCCGTGGAAGGGAGTCATACGTTTTGGTAAGAAAGGTAAATTGAGTCCCAGGTACATCGGACCTTTCGAAATTCTAGAACGAATTGGGGCTGTAGCTTACCGATTGGCAATGCCGCCAAGTCTCTCCAAAGTTCACGATGTGTTCCACGTATCTCTGTTGAGGAAATACATGCCTGACCCAACGCATGTACTCACCTATGAGGAATTAGAACTGGAACCCGATCTTTCCTATTGCGAAGAGCCCATCAAGATTCTTGATACGAGAGAACAAGTGCTGAGAAACCGGACGACGTGTCTGGTAAAAGTTTTGTGGAGGAATCATAAGATGGAAGAGGCAACGTGGGAACCCGAGGAACTTATGATGAAGAACCACCCGAGTCTTTTTATGCAGTAATACCCTAGAAATTGCGAGGACGCAATTATTTGAAGGAGGGGAGAATGTAACACCCCAAGCTTCTATGGTACGCTTCTCTTTGAATAATGTGATAGCGTGTGTTGTACGCAACACCGAGTTCTAACACACCATAACTAATCAAACTAGCCGTTATGAATAGTAATACCTACTTTTTGAAATTATATATATTTTATATTTGAAAATGGACTTCATTTTTGGATTCGGAATATCGAATTTAGCCTAGGGTGAAATTTTGGTACATTTCGGATAACTTTCATATTTTGATGAATAGTGAAAATTACTAAATTTTAATTAAAAACAACTTTTTTAATCAAATTAATTACTAGTGATAAATTATGAATTTGAGTGGTTTTAAAGTATATTTAGAATATATTTTTACCATTTAATATAATGTTGGTCATTGGACATAATTTTACAATTAAACCAAACATAAACAAGTGTCAATCTTTTGATAGTTATTATATCTTAAAAACACGCTTTTTGTTTTGACAGCGGGAATTAATTTTAAATTAATTTCTGCCACTTCTGTGTTTTGAATTTAGAAAAATGGATTCCATATTTGGAATCAGGATGTTCAAATTGTGTAAATAGGTAACTTTTATTTTTAGACATTTTGAATAATTACTGCGGTAAATATTTTATTTACCATGGTTAAGGGTAAATCCGGTAAATAAGGGTTAAAAAATAATATTATAATAATACTAAATTACCCTAAAACGTGTCTTAACCCTATTGGTTGATACAGGGTCGACCATGGGAATCTTTGGGTCTATTTTGGGACCCCTTGTATCCACTTGTAAGTGATAATGACACATTATAATAATAAAGTTAAAATAAAAATAAAAATGGAATAAGCTTACATCTTTTAGAAGAACAATTTTTACATAGAGTTATACATGTTGGATTTTCGATTATAAATA
Source organism: Viscum album (assembly GCA_963277665.1). Taxonomy (NCBI): domain Eukaryota; kingdom Viridiplantae; phylum Streptophyta; class Magnoliopsida; order Santalales; family Viscaceae; genus Viscum; species Viscum album. Next base: position 101,258 of record CAUJRU010001199.1, on the reverse strand, counting down.
TTCATTAGAAAGCTGAAAAGATTTCCTACATAATTATGTTTTATTTATAATTTTTAGACATTAAATAATTTATTTTATTTATGACACAATGATGATGCAGTAATTACTAAAATAGTAACAAATTAACATAATTGATATTATAAATACCCAAATAAATATAATATGAAACTTTTAATGAATTACACTAATTTTCTAGGATAATATGATATATTAGGATTGATTTAATTGACTTTTTTAGAAGTAATCAATCTTTTATGAGTTTCACAAAAAATCAACTATTGAATAGTGTCAAAATTGACATAAAAGAGTTCTTAAAACAAATATTATATTATTAATTGATATTAAATTCCTAAAAATCTAAGGTTCGGACAAGAGACTTATATTATTATAGGTTCCTCATTAATGGACCACTTGGGGGTCGCTTGGATGTATATAGTAAGTTTATTAACCATATTATATAAAAATACAAAGAGACATTGTAAAAGTGAAACTAATTAACTTAGAGTTAATACATAAAGATAAGGTTAATATAAGTACCCAAACCTGTCTAAATTCTATTGGATGAGTTGTTTTCGACCTATCCACACCTCATCCTTTGAATAGTCAACTTTGGAGCCTTTAGAAACCGAATATGAATTTATTATAAATTAATATTTCTAGCTTTTCCAAAGGTGCCCCTCACCCCTCTTATAAAAGGGCACTCCTCCTTCTCATTTCTTCACACCTTCAAAGCCTTTTGGTTCGGCCAAACTCTGCCCAAATACTCTCCCAACATCCCTCAATACAACCTAGAGGCCTTAGTTTGATCAGAAAGCCAACCTAAGGAGCCCTTTTGATCAAATCAAAAGGAAGAACCCGAAGAAGAGGTAATGATTTCACCACCCTTTTCTAAGTTCATTTCTTCTTCCACTTCTTCTTCCTTTGTTCTTACCATTCTGAAATAATAACTCCAGTATCTCACATATACTGTGATGTTATTATAAATATGGTACAATCATATTCAGTATTCTATCCACCCTTTGAATAACATGTCACCATACGTGCGTACGTACGGCTTACCGTCTCCACGTCGTGGTGTAATTGTTATTCAATATAATATTATTTGGATGGGTATAATAATGATGTGTAACTCATGTAAATAATAAATATAACATGTTAATGATTCTGTATATATGATATACCATCCATTTATATATTATTTTAATATCAAAAGAATGATATTGTCGCTCGTGCGTACGTACGGACTACCGTCTCCACGAACGCGATGAGATTCATTCTCCATCGTAACCATTAAAGCGTAATTATCATTTTATGATTTAAAAATGATGTTTAAGGACTTGATATCATTCTGGATATGAATAATATACAACCTATCCTTTACAAACATGTCTTACGTAACAAAACATATGAAAGAAAACAAGTAAGTTAACACCCGAAACAACGATAATACTAAGATATTATTATCAAATCAATATTAAAAGATCATATATGATATCATATTAATGTATATGATTCTTGTATAATTTAATAACAATTATTTCACCATTATACAGGAGGTTAACCTACCACAACCAAGGAAAAGTACAAGGTAAGGGTTATTTCACAATCTCTTCATTATCCGAGGTTGTATTATACGTAATAATCTACTGGGATCTCTTTATCATCCACATCCATGTTTCTTCGAAATGTATTTCAAAACATTTTTACTATTTACAAGAATATGGGTTAAAGTCATTTATACCCTTGTTTGACTTTTTATAAGAGGTTTATAAAGGAATCTTTCCGTCGTTTTCAAAACAAGGTCCTTTTTTAACCTTTTCGACAGAATTGAGGTAAGAATGTTTTTTTTAACTTATACGGCGGGTGCGGTTATTTTCCGCCGTTATAAAATCGTCGAAGCTTCCCATACAAGCTTATAAGAATATTTTCAAAGAAAATGTTTTATTTTATATGGATCTTAAATGATTTCAAAATAAAAGGAGATATTTCTTTAAAAAGAATTTTGATTTCATCTATGTCAACATCCTTTGATGGATTTTAAGATTATTTGAAGTTGATTTATTATGATACAAAACTTCTATATTGTATTGAAGGTTTTGTGATATGTTTGACTGTGGATGTGCTATTTTTATACCATTCATAGTTTATTGTGAAAGTATTGACATTTCGTATGCTAGTTTTAATACGAATGTTTATGTTATGTTTAAACCTTTTCATATGGGAATGCATTGGACTTAATAAGTGACGGGTGGAGCCCGCTATAGCTCCTCGATGCATCGGTAGGTCTCATGAGACAAACTAGTGTCTTGGCACAAGGCCTTGACAAAATCTTATTTGTAGTCTTGGCACGAGGCCTTGGCTATGTGGTTATGATAGTCTGGCATTATGCATTCCAACATTATGAAAGTGGTTATTGATTTTTGCATGTGATTATTCGATTAGTAGAATATCCATGTGAATAAGTAAATGGCATTATTTCATTTTACTTTTGCCATACCATGTTGAAGTTCAATTTTAAAAGGCTTTTGTTTTAGTAATGCATTGCCTTAAGTGTTTATTCTTATTTATGAAAGTTTCCGCTATATTGTTATCCTTACTGGGCATTTGAGCTCACCCCTTTTCTATGTTTTATTTTTCCCCAGGATGTGAAGAAGTAAATTATGAATGACCTGCAGGGATATTATGAGGGGATAGTAGTGTGGATTATGGAGACATTATGTTGTTGTAGTAGTTTTTCATTTTATGATGTAATGTAAAACTTATGAATATATCTAGTGTTTCCAAGGCTACTAAACCAATCGGTCTTTCGGGATTTTATCTTTCTTGTGATCATGCCAATGTTACGAAGTAATGCACCGACTCTGGGTAGCCGGGGTCGGGGCGTTACAAAAATTGTGTGGAAAATGGTGGATTAATAATTATAATAATATCTAATTAAATTTTTGATACTAACGTTATTATATTATAATAAATAAAACATATTTGTATGATGTAAAAGAAGATGTAAAAAAAGAAGGTGACAAGTTAATGATATTAACTCTTCATTGAAATAACTCTTTTATATATCCTCTTAAGGACCCAATGGTTTGTATTTTGGGAAGAAAATAACCTATATAACTTCTATATGTTTTTTTAGTGGAAGAATTGTTAGGTGTTGGTTAAACTAGGTTTCTCAATGGGGTGTAAGGAAGAGAGTGAAAGGGTTTCCTTTAATAAGGGAGTTAAAGGACACACATCAAAATTATAGAAATATTAAAATATAACTATGTAATTAGAATTAAAAATCCTTCCATAAAGATAGATATTAAAATATTTTGTAGGATACGGTTTAAATGTCATTATCCAATAAAATATGGACATGATTAGTTGTTACTTTAAAACTTTATTTTGGTTTAACCCCTTAGTAAACCAATTTTAACCTTAATCATAGTAATGACTTTTTCAATCATAAAGGGTTATAATTTTAATTATAAGGTAAAATTTAGTTCATAAATGGATATGTGATGACATTTTAGACAATATCTAATCAAATTTTTCCACATTCATTTTTTTTATTATTTTTAATTAATTTAATTAAATATTGTTTCAATAAAATATTGTTATTTTCATTTTTTAAAATATTCACTTAATATGACTTTAAATTTGTGAAGAAAAAAATTGTAATTTGTATATAATAATTTAAAACAAAACTAATATTTTATATTAATCTATAAAATTATTATAACACAATAACATACTCATATTATAATACTTTTATTATTTTGGAAAATCATTTATTTTATTTTTCTATTAATTGATGAAATATTGTGTTGGCTCTCTTCAAGTATTTAAGTTAATTATATAATCACTAAAAATATAAAAAATTAATATCATGAAAATAATTTCATTATTATAAATATAAAAATTATAATTTATTCAAAATTTTCTTTTATCCTCACGTGATTTTATTAGAGATACATAAAAGTAAGATAGTAATTTATTTTTATTTTTCTCTATTTAAAATATTATATAAGTAATTTTCATTGAAAAGTGTCCCTTAAATAACTAAATTTAAAGAATAAGGTGATAAAATTATAATTATATAAATACATTAATAACTTGAATGGAAAATGGCGACCTTAATACTTATTTTCAATCCAGGTTAACCTGATTTATCCTTTTCCAAGGTGCTAAATATTAACATGATTGGTATTCAAAATGAAAAAATAAATGGGGCCTATTTACCAAATTTTAACCTCCTAAATCAAAATATATAATCCATTTTAAGGATTAAATTTTTATAGTTGGAAAAAAATAATTTTAAAATATGTTCAAAAATTGAGATGAAAACTATTTTTTAGAAAAATAAATTTATTACGAATAAAACTTGATTCATTCTGATCTCATGACTAGGAAAAATTTTAGTTGAATGATAAAATATTTCATTGAAAATAATATAAATATATATATATCTTTCAAATAGTTCAATGATAGTGGTCAGTTTATTTTGTAAATATAAAAACACATTGCATGGATACAAATAGTTTTCTAGAACAACGTTTATTTTAATTGGAATTGATTTTTATTTTCATTTATAATATATTAATATCCAATGAATTTATTTTATACATGTGTAAACTAAAACTTTTTCATATTTTACTTAGTCCTATTCATACCCATCAATCCAATTGGTTGGTGATTAATTTCATATCAAATAATTATATTTCAATAGTATATCACAGCTTTTTTAAACTAGGTGTTTTGTGTAATGAAATATATCCATGAAATTAATTTTTTTTTAAAATAAATATATCATAAAATATCATGTTGTTACAGAGTCCCTCTATATTTCACTATTTTTTATACATTTTATTTTCATATTTTGGGACATGTGGCCTCTCTCATAAGGGTGATCAACCTTGTTAAATTAATTAAATTATTAATTGAAATAAAATTAAAATAAATGAAATGAAGTGAATTATTTTTTTATCCCCTAATAAATGAATAATGTCCTAACTAAGGATTATCGTCTCCCAACTATGGGTCTTGGCTCTTCATCGGAACCCACAGATTTGTCTGCGCTGAGAAAGAATGGCATTTATTTTGCTTATGTTCTTTCAGGTTCTTCTGATCTGAGAAAAAGAGGTATATCTCGTTCCTATAACATTAAGAGACTTGAAAATGTTGGTTTCTCTATAGTAGCATATCTTGAGGCTTTGCAAAAACCTATCGATCTTTGTAAGTTTTGAATTCATGGCAGCGTAATTTATTCGAAGGGTGATAAACCTAGGACTGACCTTGATCTTCCAAATAGAATATCTCATTGCTGGTGTTTTAGTAACTAGAAATTGATTCCTATTGGGAGGGGTTATTTTCATCTCATTTTTCAATCAGTAGTTGATTTTAATAGAGTATGGAATCTTGGAATCCGACATCTTAAACCTGTATGTTTAAGATTATCTAAATGGGATGTTAATTTTAATACCTTTAACCTTAAGAAAACCAATTCCTAGATTTGGATCAAACTTCATGGGTTGAATTGGATGTATTGGCATCCTATAATCCTTAATGACCTTTCCTCATGTATTGGTACTCCTATTAAAATGGATCAAAAATATTTTTATGGGGATCATGGATATTTTTCTAGAATTCTAGTTGCTATTAATTTGGAAACTAATAGACCGAATAATGTCACCTTGATTGATAATGGTAATAAGATTGATGTTAAAGAAGAATATGAATGTGTTCCTCATTTTTGTGATGTTTTCAAGATTTTTGGTCAGTCTCTGGTGAATTGTAGGATTCTTAAAAATAAAGTTAATGAGGTTCCCACAGAGAAGGATTAGAAATAGGTTAACAATAATAACAAAATAAGAACGTCTTTGTTAAAATGTAGGGTCCCACAAAGGATATACCTGGTCCTTCTAGAGTTATAGTTACATCTACGAAATCCTAGGAAGTTATCTCTGAAGATTTTGATAAAGGGGGATTCTTGTTCTGCCTTGTCCTCTTAATAGGATTTGTCAGGAAATGGGTAATTATGGTGGATACACATTTTGGATTAGAATATATCCTATGGGATTTATAACCTAGTTTTTTTTCAAAAACAAGTGATAGATGATTGTTTATAGAGGCATGATTTGGAGGATAATATTTGAGCACCTGTGGTCACTTTACAGGATAGTGAGACTACTATAATCTCCCATGTCCTTACTGATTCTATTGTGTCCTCTATTTCACCTGTCACTTCCCCAATTCATTTGGCTAGAGTTTCTTCTAGGCGTGATATTCTGGTTTGGGATAGCTTGATCGAGGCTCCATCTTCTTTCAATGCAAATTATTATACAAAGATATTGGAACCTTCTTCACTCAATGAAGATTCAGATTCACTAGATGGGGTGATTGGGGTTCATTTTTCAATAGGTGGTACTACCACACTGATGGAGGAAACCAAAGTTCCTATTTCATCCCATGATGATGTGGCCTTACAAGATATGGGTGTTCCTAATTCATCCAGAGGTCCAGTTGACACTCTCATTGTTGGTGTTGAAAATTTAAAAGGAACCACCAGTACTTTAGATATAAGTGATCTCTTATAAGGGGCATCTAGTCCCAATAGAAAGTCTAGAAGGCCTCCTAAGTCTACAAAGTCGGTAAATGTGGGGGTAAAAAAGGTGGAAATCATCCCAGTATCAGATTTAAATGAAGATTCTATTTTTGAATTTCAATGGACTAGCCAATCATGATACCATGAGGTCCCTTAGGATCTTCATTCCAAATAGTAAGCCCCTTCTCATTAGTTTATCCAAACCTAAAAGAGATTTTTCTCCCAATATTTCCAATTTTGAAAATGTGGGTTTTAATTTTGTGGAATCTAATAGATGTTCATCAGATGATAAAAGATTATGGGTCTTGGATCATTTTTCCTTATCTAATATTTCCCTAATTTCTAATACTAATCATCATGTCACGTGATCCTTCAATTTTCAAGGGCTCTAACATTTCTACTCTTTTATTTATGCCCATAATTATTATCAGGGCCGTAGGAATTTATGGATGGATATTGGATCTCACAACTCTATCATCTCTAGTCCATGTTATACCCCTATTTAATTTAACTCCATCATGAATTTTGATGAGAATATTGAAGCCCTTACTAACATCAATTCTTCCATAAATTTCAAAACATGCATTGATGGTAATAGGTTGATTGAAGTTAACCATTTTGGGGATAATTATACCTGGTATAGGAATGTTTTGGATAGTTTTTTTTGCAAGAAAAATCAATAGGGGTTTATTCAATGAGTATTTCCCTGATTTCTGAGGATCAATTAATTGTATGACTCTTTCTAGAATTAATTCTGATCATTATCCCATTTTGGTCGACCTTGTGATTAAGGATCCAAAACCTCATTTGCCTTTTAGATTTAATAATTCATGGGTTGATCAGCCTGAGTGTAGAACAATTATTGAACAAACCCGGAGTTCTCGGAATGTTAGGGATAATGATTTTTGTTGTGTCATCAATATCAAACTCCTTAAATAAATATTTAAATTCTAGAGTAAATTTCATTTCAGTTCCCTTGATTCTGAAATTTCCTCTCTTGAGGAATCTCTTCAAAAAAATATAGGAGGATAATTCTTCAAATGACTTCTCTAATGATGTTTTTTGTGAGATTCGTCGTGTTTCCAAGATTAATAATTTGTTGAATCTCAATGTTTCTTTGAAAATAGATAATTTTAAGGGTAATTGGTTGTGATATGTTGATATAAATACTAAATTTTTCAAATCCTTGAAGAGAATTAGGAATGTCTCAAGGCCTCTTTATTTGGTCAGAAATGGGAATAATGTCAATCAAAATAAAAAGGATCATTCTAAGAATGTTGTTATTTATTTTAAGGATATCTTCAATGGTCATGTCCTTCTTGTTCATCCATTGGTGAGTATTATTCTATGTCTAGTCAATCAAGAGGATAATTCCAACCTTACATCTATCCCTTTGTACATTGAAATCAAGGAAGCTGCCTTCAGTCTAAAGTATAACAGCTCCCCTGGTCCAGATGGTTTTGGGAATTTTTTCATTCATACATATTTAGATTTCATTCATGATGATGTTTGCAGGTTGGTTACTAATTTTTTTTAAGTTGACTCTCTTACTCAGGGTCTGAATGCTAAATTTTGTGCCCTCATTCCAAAGATGGAGAACTCTAATGAGATTCATTTGTTCAGACAATTTTCAACGATCAATAAAATTTTATAAATTATTTGTAAAATCATGTCCATGTGGTTGTCCTCTATTTCTTGTAAGATTGTTTCTCATAATAAGATTGGATTTATTAAGGGTAGGTCTATTCAATATTACCTTATTAATACCTTATAATGTGTCAAACTTCTTAAGAAATCCATAAGGGATGGTAATATTGCTCTCAAATTGGATGTTAGGAAATCTTTTGATATTATAAATCGGAATTTCATTTATAAGGTTCTGTGTTTTTTTATTATGTTTTCATTAATTGGGTTAAAATAATTTTTGAGGAAACTCGTATCCCATTCCTTGTTAATGGTTCCCCTAAGGACTATTTTTCTTGTTCAAGAGCTGTCAGACAATGTGACCCTCTCTCAGTCATTAGTTTTTCCATTGTGGAGGATTATCTTAGTATATTACTTTATATTATGGCTGGAAATGGGAAACTGAAGTCTATTCATGCTTGTAGACGAATTGTTACTCCCACTCACTTATGGTATGCTGATGATATTATTCTATTCACTAAATGGGATAATATAAATTTTAAAAATATTAAGCGAGCCCTTTTTCATTATGAAAATTTTTTTAGGAAATAGATTAGTTTGAATAAGTCCTTTTCTTAATTTGGTAGGAATTTTCCAATTTCCATGAAGATGGTCATTATCAGGGATTTGGGTATTCATTATGGAGTTATTAACTTGACTTATTTGGGTGTTTTTATATTTTGGGGGTGGCTTAATGCATATTACGTTTCTGATACTCTCAGTAAAATCAAAAAGCATCTTTCTACTTGGTAGGGTAATTCCCTCTTCTTGGAGGGTCATGTTTGTTTGGTTAAGGATGTGATTATTTCAAAGCTTGTTTATTCCTTCATGGTCTATAAGTTTCCAATATTTCTCATCAAGAGCATTAATGTTTCTATTAAAAATTTCATTTGGAGTGGTAATATTTTGGAGAGGAAATTAGCCATGGTCTCTTGAAATAATTGTTGTAAACCCTATGATATAGGGGGTCTTGGTATTAAAAGTCTTGGTATGTTTAACTCTTCTTTACAGGTTTCATTCATATGGAGGCTTGTCAATGGTAATTCTAAGTCTCTTGACTTTCTCCAAAATAAATTCAGGGATATTCTCACGAATAGGGTTTTTATTCATCTGGATTCATCAATTTGGACTTCTTTTAAATACATTTTTTCTTCTATTGACTCTCATGCCAGATAGCTTGTTTTCAGGATTTCATCTTTATCCTTTTGGAAGGCAAACTAGACTGGTTGTCCCCTAGTTGATTCCTTGATGAATGATGATTTCAATGCTAATATGGATGCTACAATTAATAATCTGCTTGTAAATATGGGGGGTCTCCCAAATCATATTGTTAATATTATCAATAGTTACAACTTCTCTAACAGAGAGGATATTTGGGCATGGGAACCCGCTATTAATGGCTTGCTAACCTCTAAAGAAATTTATACAAATTATCTATCTTTCAATATAGCATATTAGTGGATGGGGGATGTCCATATGAACTTTATTAGGCCTTATCGGATAGAATTTTCCTGGAGACTGACTCATGGGAAGCTTCATACTGATTGTTTCCTTAAAAAATGTGGTATTTCTCTCTGTTCTTTATGAGTGTTTTTGCATCCACATAGGGAATATATTGATCTATTTTTCTTGGTTGTGTTTTTTCATCATCCATGTGGAAGGTTTTTTATGATATCTTTGAATTCCCTATGCCTCGTATGTCTTCAGTCCAACATTTCCTCCAAGGATGTCATTATACTTTTCTTTCTCCACAATTATTGGATCTTTTTAGGGTCGCTGCTACTAAAATTCATCATTTTATTAGGTTTTCTTAGAATAAGGTGATTCGTGATAGCTTTTCCTTCTTGGTCAGTGAGGTTTTATAAGTTATTCATGCTGCAATGTGTAATGTATATTTACCGAGGAAGATTTTTTTCTTCAACTCGGTTCATGATTAGTCTGTTCTGAACTGGATGGGTGTTAAAGGAATCATCATGCCTCTTCATGGAATATTTTATGTTTTTTTGGATGGAAACTCTTTTTTGGATGGTTAAAAGATAATTCTGGTTGAGCTTTTAGAGGTAATCCTGGGCTTTCTAGATTTGGTGCTGCTTACAGAAATCATAAAGGGGATGTACTTGGTTGTTTTTATGGTTCGTGTGGCATTGTCTCTTCACTTTAGGCTGAAATGATAGGCATTATCATTACTGTGGAACAATATGGGAAGCATGGATGGGATGATTTATGGATTGAGATTGATTCTATAGTTGTCGTTTTCCATAAGGATGGTTCTTTCTCACTTGTCTTGGAAGCTAGCTAATCGTTGTATTAAATATTTAGATATACTCTTTTCCTTTAACCATATTATCACTCACATTTATATGGAATCCAGTTCGGTTTCTAATGGTCTTTAAAATAAATTTGTTAATGGAGTTGATTTAGTTTGGTATGATCATGTTCCGGATGATCATCTTCCTTTTCTTGAAAGGGATTGTGATAAGTCTCCCATTTTTATAATTGTGTAAGATGTCTCTTATTTTTAAAATTAATTTGGTTTTAAAAATTCATTTGTGGTGTGTTAATTCCATTTTATTGTTTCTTATGTTTTCTGTTGATCTCTGTTTGAGGCTGTTATGTATGATTTTTTACATTTTTCAGTTATGTATTAACTCTTTGTGGCATGTTTGGTTTGTTTCAATCATTCATCTTCCTTGGAGTGGTTTGATTCTATAATTTTTCATAGGAATGATGTGGCAGGTCTACCGATCATTTTTAATTTCTCCACTGGTTTTCAAGGAGTATATACTCTAAGGAATTGTTAGCTTTGTATCTTGTAAGGGGCCTCTTGTGGTGATATTTTTTCTTGTCACATGTTTCCTCTTTTCTAATGGGATTCATCATATCTGTTTTTTTATGCCTTTAACTGTTTTTTTCACATTTTGGTTCATCTCTTTTTGATGTTGACATGAATAGAGTGGCCTATTTCTTATCATCGTTGATAATTTCTACAATTGGAATTCAACAAGTTTCTTCCTCAATGTTGCATTTTATCTCATGGGATCTCCCAGAATATTAATGGGGAGGATATATGAGCACATGCGTTGGCTGGTTATCTTCATAGGGGGTCTCTGGTGAGGCTGTGTTTCTGATGTTGGCCGATTTTTTGCTTTAAAAATGTCCAGGTCTCCTTTTATTAGCCATTCATGGAGAGCCTATCTCTCACCCTGGAGTGGCCTTCACCATCGTGTTGACATCCAGAGCTCACCTTATTTCATTGAGAGTTTCTTTATGCTTTGTTTTTTGATCTCCAACACCAAAACACTTCCATTATGGTTGTTGGGTGTTCCATGATTGTATATTTTTTTCCTGTATTTTTTTCTTTTTTCTTTAATAAGCTTCCATATTACTTATAGACATGAAACCTAGTAGGGTATGAATTAATTGAATTATGTACACATATAGGCCCTTGTGATAGGTTCCCTTAGCTTCTATATGTAGCTAGTTCTGACGAAAATGTACAGGAAAACTCAGGTGTCACCTTAGAACTTAGGGGTAAACCATGTGGGGATCGAGATATCTTATATTCATCAGGATAGTTTTTGTGAGATTGGGGTGATTATTACTCCCCTATAATATGTGACTACCCAAGTAGTTATACCCTAGGTGGGATTAAGGGTGCAGTGGGTGTGTGAGGACTAGCTAGAATGACTTTATAATTGAAATGATATTTATGTCATCTCTCAAGTGTAGACCCATTTGGATTTTCCTATAAGTCTGCTGAGGATGACATTTGATCATGATTATATCAGTGGATGTTTATCATTCTAATTGATGGTAATTTTCTACGTGATAAGATTTAGATAATGGATCCCATTTTGGGTGTACGTGCATTTCTAAATCCCAGGGGGCCTCAGTGGGTTCCCCATTATATATTTACCACAGTGATGGTTAGTAAAAAAGGCTTCTTTTTGTTTATTTAATGTGTCTCTTTAGATCCCAAAGGTTGATGGTATGATCCTAGTGTGGCTATAATGATGATCTAGAGTAATACAAGTGGTATGCACTACCCTCAATTCCTTATAAATGTATTCCTGTGATATCACCAAGTATTAAACATTTATGTATATTTATATTTCCTTGGATTAAATCATTGGAATTTACTTATTACCTAATACTTCTTGATTTACTAGGATGGCCTCCTAGGAATCAACTCATTGCTCTTGATACTAATTGAATTATTAGGATGCCAAGGTTTTTTCCTTCATAACAGATATATTGGAATTTCTAGGATTCATAGGATTTAGCTCTTTATGCTTGATACCATATGGAATGCATGGTTTATTACCCAAGATTTGGCACATTATGCATCCCACAATTGAATTTTTAGGATTTTATCTTAGGAATTGGATTATGCATGACACTACTAGTTTTTATTGTACTACCTCTTGGGAATATTATTTTCTACTTATATATTTACTAGGATTACCTCTTAATAATATTTCCTTTTTTCCTACCAATATATGGTTTGTGAGCACGATACAATGTTCAGAGACACCATAGAACCGGTCAAATTAGGTATAATCAATTCCAACTATCACCTTAGAACCCAAGGATCAAAAATGGTTATTTAGTTATGCTTCTTCATTGAATTTATTTATTTATTTGAGAATATCACAATTTCATACACTTTTTACTGGTTATGTTTGTGACTCCATTGGTGGTTCCCTACTAACATGTACTCGCACCATGCTCGGGCGGCCATGACAGTTGGGTACCCAAGGACACATCAATGTTAACATGTTTTGATAGGGTAGAGTCCTGGTGGTGCGTGGTCGAGTGGGATAGATTTAAAGGATTCTGGAGATGGATTAGTTGAGGAATAATAATGGTATTAGAGCCTCTTTTAATTTTTAATCCATTTGTTTGTTTAATATGTGTGATCATCCTAGTGGGTTATCATCTTATGTATGCTAGATTCTATATATTTCCACATTTATATCTATTTTAGAATGTTATATTTTATTATTTTTCAATACATTGATTATTTTTTATGGATTTTTTGTTATTTTTCACTAATATTTTCTCTGATATGAGGGTATAGTCTCGCTATAGTAACACCATAGACCCTCACTGCTAGTCAGTAGCCTCTAGAATATGAGGAGGTGCACCTAAGGTCATATAGAAACCACTGGTTCAGGAACCTATGGTGTGGTATGGGGTAGTGTGGAATAATAAATTTGTATCATCTATTTTTTTAACCATATAATTTTGTAATTTGATATAGATGAATTAGGGATGTGTTTAAGATTGAGATGGATTCTAGAATGGTACATCATAAAAAATGTTTCCAATAGAACATCTATGATTCAAAGGATATTTCATTTATATTATTATTTTCCACATTTACAATTATATAATTTCACCAACTTGATTCACTTAAGCAGTTTTGTTTATGATTTATCAGTTTTTAGCTCATTTCCCATTAGCAATAGGCTAGTATACATGAATCAGTTTTGGAATTTTTGACTCACATGACATTTTTATGCTTTCACGCGATTGATATAAATGATTAAGATGGTATATTTTTTAATTTTTTAGTAAAAAATTATATATAATTTTCATCTATAAAATGTTACTAGAATTATACATAGTTAAACCATGATATAATTTCACTGATGATAATTCATGTGTATTTTATTGAGGGATTATAATTGATGATAAATATATAACCCCCTCTATGTAATAGATGTATGGTAACCCTTAGTAGGTTTCTATAACTATCGGATTATATAATGATGATTAACCCCTCTTGGGTGATTATGATACTGGTTTAGAAAAAATGTTCTTTTGTTTCTTAGTTTTTTTATAACAAGTATATTGTTTTTTCCCATACATCTTCTTGGTATAATTTTTCATAACTAAACTATTTTAATGTTTTATACTTTACATATATGATGGTACGGTAATTTCATTATATTTATGAAGATGAGAGAATATTCCTTGAGTGGGTAGTCTCTTAGGAATATGCTCAGTGATGATCATTGACCTAGTAGGATGATGGCTTGGGATGTGATACATGATGTGTATGCATGAGTGTGTTTTTTTTAGAGAGAGAGACACCTAATCTGGGTGTTTTCACATGAGTTTTCATGGGAAATTAGAGAACGGCGGAGGATTTTTTTCTTATTATTTGTGGCCTATGAAATATATGATGTATGGGCTAGGTGGGAGAGCCTAGTGGAATTTAAATGTGCCTCATGTTTTTGGTGAGTCAAGTGTTATAGTGAATTTTGGGATGTATTCATAATATTATCGATAATAGAGTGATATATGAGGGAAACCCAATAGATATTATTTACCATAATTTTAGTTCCAAATAGGCAATAAACATGGTAATATGCTTCTGGTTGTGATATCAGTCCATGTGAGAATCTACTGGGTATGTGGATAGGCATAGTGATGCATTGGGATTTTGTGGCCTCAACCATTTTGATTTATTTTGGTATTATGGATTTTTTAATGGGAAAAATTGGTTGGATACATGACCCTACTGGTTTTAGGTGTGGATCCTAAAGAGAGGATTGATATCCTATATGGTTGGTCTTCGATGGATAGATAAAGGGTAAATGCTTTTGGTTTTAATATGATGACTGGATGGTGGTTAGTCATGTGGTAGAAAATAGCTTGTGTGAAATGCCGTAATTCTTAAGAGGAGTTCCAAATGTGTTTTTGATTAGGTTAGATATATATTTAGTGGTAAATTGTCAGTAATTAGGAATTTGAGCCTTGTTATGATGAAGTTTAACTCATGGGGTTGTGAGTCGAGTTATTTGATCGAGTGGTATATGAGCATATACCCATTGGTTTTATATGAGACCAAGATGGATAGTAGATGAGAACCAGTGATATGGTTATTTATAGGATAACCCTTCCATGAGAGAGGATAATGAGGGTTGACATGGATTTTTTGGGAAAGCCTCAATTTGTTAGGTTGAGTATGTTTCCGGTATTCTTAGTGCTTATTGATAATGGAACAGTTCAAGGTCATGTGTAAAGTCATGATCAAAATATTAGAGGAAATTATTCATGAAATAGTTCCCCATTGACTAATGAAAATATATGATTTCACCCTCTAGTGATAGATGAAATTATTGAGGGATTAGGTTATTATGGTATGGTTTAACTGAGGTTGTGCCTTGACATTAATTGTTAGAGAGGTCTTGGATTATAAATCTATCGAACATTGTGCTATTAGAGTGGTGTAAGTGAATTCATATGGTGGGGATTGAACCATTATCATTTTAAGGTTGATTACCTCATTAATAATGGAATTTCATAAGATGGTGAGGATAATGTTCATGGTATTCTAGGAATATGTAGTGGTTGATGTTTTTGGTTGAAACAAGGGTAAGAGAGAGATGATCATATCTATCCATTATGTGTGTGATTGGATAAAATGTGGACTGTAAATGCCTGAACCTCATGCAGGAAGGGTTGTAGACATGATATGGCTGGTAATTATAAAATAATGGTGGAATTTGGATATTAATGCCTAGACAAATTCAGTTCAATCTATTTCCTTAATAAATAACAGATTTTTCATTCAGATGTAGTATTGAATGGATTTTGTGTATTGACATAAGACTCGAGATGGGTTTGATATGTTCTATGGATAAGGAATATCAAAAATATTTCAATTCATGTAGGTGAAGTTTTATGGTATATTTTTCCATTTTAGGATTCACCTAGGGAATTATAGTAGATTTCTATTTTATTTTTTTTTGTTTTGAATGATGACATAATTACATTATAGATTTATGAACCATGATCACGAGATGATGTATTGCATCGGTTGTTGAGTATGATTGTTTTGAAATTTTTTATGAAGAGAAGGACCAATTTGTGTTTTTTGTTTAGTTGGGCATGGTGATACAAAAATAGAACCAAGTGTGTCCTTGGACCAATGAGAATTAATTTTCAATAGGTGATTCAAATGATGGGGGGAGCATCATGGCTTTTCATTGGACAATAATAGTTCAAACATATGGTTTGGATCACTATTAGTGGGAGTATGAACTGGTTCTCGAAACCAAGGTATAAAATTATATATTGATATTGATAAGTTCTCTATTAGTGTTTTGGTGATGGTGAAAATAATATTCATTGGTTTTGATAAATAATTTGAAATTCTATTAGGGTTTAAGGAAGGAAAAATGATTTGCATTAAAGGGTAAGATGTAGTATGGTATTGAGGAGTTTTGGTCGATATTGGTCAGGTTTTGTGGTTAATGACCATTAGGACTTCATAGAGATGAGATGTTCTATGGTGTGGTGGTTATAGAGACCCACATAAATACATGTTGAGAATTTCTAAAGGAAATTACATTTTGGGACATAATACGGGAAGTAATTGTTAGAATAGGTATTTGGATTGGGAATTTTATAGTTGGGGATACCTTGGATAATGTTTTTTGATATATATCTAGGATTAGGTGAGGAATAAATTTCATAGGAGTTGTATTTTAGGCCGAGATGGGGGCTAGGCTGGTGGTAAGGGAAAACCCCTATGTGGGAAACTCGTATATGGTTTGGACTTTTCCGGAATTTGGAAAATTACAGCACTATAGAAGGGATTCTAGAATAACCCTGAATAATGACCATTTTGAGAGTCACCCTTATGGTTAAGGTGACCCTAATGTGCCCACCTTTATAGATTGTGTCCCTTTCTGGGTCAATCTTTAAGGAAGGTGACCCTTACATGGTCATTCATAAGACAGGTGACCCCTACGGGATCACCTAATGTGGGTGACCCTTACATAATCACATGGAATGGATGAATCTTATGGGATCATGCATATATATATGATTTGTACAAACCTGATAGGGTCATCCTTACATGATGAAATTTATTTGAATAGTGTTTCTGGTTTTTTTATGATAACTAAATGATTAAAAACACATTTAAGTAGTATTTTTGGGAGTTTCATGCATGGTACAAAAAAGAATATATGACTAAGAAGGGTCCCTTTCGACTCCCATTGGTTCCAAGGGGTTATCTATTATGATTATTTTGTGAATGGAGTATTGGTTGATCCAGGGGAAATCATGAGGAAAATATAATTCTCAATGTTGATTATTTCTTCTTTTGTTTTCCTTCTTCCGGATAACTCATTTATTATTATAAGATTCTTTTTTTCATGAGGATTCCCATGGAACATGTTAGAATAATCTCGATATAAAGTATATTTGTCTTGTCCTATCTAAATGAGGTCTTGAGAATATGATCACACTGGGTATTTTGCAGATTCAAAGAGGTATATCACTATTATGAAAATATTTAGGGTTTTTTCATTTTAGGTCAGATGGAAGGTTTTATTGAAATGATAAATTATTGATTTGGTTTGATAGAGAACTGGATGGGTACTAAGGGTGGTTCACACCCCTTTTCTTCAATATTTGGACTATAAGAGATCACTAGTGAGATTTTGGAAATTTATCCCTTTTTGGATTAAATTGTAAAATTTATAATAAAATATCGAAATCAATTGATTAGGGTGTTGTGGATTTAGATAGGTTCTCAGGAGGAGTTACAAGAGTGGAAAATAAATGGAAGATCTTAGGTAGTGATGGATGAGAATTTATTAAAGGATAACTCCATGTATTAGGTAGGTGGTCCCTATATATTTCCCTATGGTTATATATTATATTTGTGTAGAATGTGAGATACGGTCTCTCCATTATGGGTGATCTACCTTGTTAAATAAAATAAATTTTTTAATTAAAATTAAATTCTCAAAACTGAAATGATTTATTATACTAAACCCCCATGAAATAAAAACTAGTTTCAAGGTCCATGAAAGACCCTTCAGTATTGTGTTGATGTATCTGCTATCGATGGATGGAATATTGATTGTAAACCTAAACCCTATTTTGATATAAAATAAGTGGATTAAGTAAGTGTACCTTCCCTTATGATAGGTTCCTCTAATATATTTATATATGGATTAGTGATTTATCAGGTAGAGGAAACCATGAATTCTATATTAGTACCTATGGATAGACCATATGGGGGATGAGATGTCTTCTACTCATTGGGCCAGTTGGTATGAGAGAGAGGTTAGGGTTCTTCCCCCATTAATATGTGAGTACCCCAATATGTATTCCTTCTGTGGGATTATAGATAAGTCAGGTTCATGAGGAAACACCTGGAATTACATTGGAATTGAGATGGGAATTATTGGATCACTCAAGTGTAGAGTTTTTTTTTAATTTTCTTTTGAGGGATATGAGGCTGAAATATACTCATAATGATATCCAGGAACATTAATCCCTCTGAAGGGAAGTATTGGACCCAATGATGATATTTATATCGAGGAGACCATTTAGGGTGTCCATTCTATGCTATAACCACAAGAAAATCAGTGGGTTCCCTATGTTATGTTGAACCTAAGGAGGGTCAGTGTAGCCGAGTACATGTTTTTGACTTTGTGTGTAACCTTAGAACCTAAAGGTTGATGGTGTGATCCCGTTGTGGGTATAATGATTGTGTGTGACGTTGAAAGATGGATGCACATACCTCATGTCTTTTTTAATGTATTCCCTAGATATCACCTTGTACTTTACTTTTGAGATTATTTATATTTTATAGGGTTTCCTACTTAGAATCAGATATATTCCTGATACTTTTGGATTTTTTGAGGATTACCTCCTAGAAATAGACACTTTATTCCTAATACTACTAGGATCCCTAGGATTCATTGAATTTATAATTTACACATGATATGATAAAATTCCAATTATTTCATGGATTCGTCAATTTACTCTTGATACTATAGGGAATTCTAGGGTGATTACCTAGGATTCAAATATTTATACCTAATTATTTTATAATTAGATGGATTGCCTCTTATGAATTTTTTTATGCCTAATACTACTAGTGTTCCTAATACTAACTCTTCAGAATCATCATTCATAGGATTGTATTGTATATCCTAGGATTACCTCCTATGAATCGGTGCTTACACCATCTATTATATTGTTTTAGAGCCTAGTTCTATGTTCAAAGAAACTTTGGAGCTATTTAAAGAAGGTATATCAGATCTCCGGTATCACCTTAGATTCCAACGATCAGTGGTTTTTATTTATTTTAACTTTTTTTATTAAACTTATCTATTTATATAAGAATATAACATTTGCACACAATACATTACTAGTTATGTTTGGGACCCCATTAGTGGTTAACTAATTATTTTTCCTCACACCATACTCAGGAATCCAGGGAACATGGGTACTAGATTAAGAAGTCACTATTTTCATGTTCAATTAAGCTAGAGTCCCAATGTTTCATGATTGAACATGATAGCCAAGATAGAGTCTGGATATGGGTGAGATGAGGCACGAAGATGGAATTGGTATATCTTGTACTTTTTATTCCTTTTTTTGTTTTATGTGTGCTAATACCAGTGGAATATTAGCTAATGTGAACAAGTATTACAAAGAGTTTATATTCTTCTATATTTACATATGTTATAGCATGTTACATTTTATCGCTTCTTCATACTCAAATTATTTGGGATGGATAATTTTCTGTTACTTTTTAATATATTTTACTCTTATGTGAGGGTATTGTCTCCCCATTTCCATACACTAGACTATAGAGACCCAATCTTCCCATACATGGATTGTATATATTTTTAGATAAATATTCATCAAATTAAAAAATTTCATGCACAGGGAATATACTAGTTTAGTGCCTTTGGAAACATTGAACATAGTCTTCTAACATGGTGAAAGATCTACAATATCCCCCATAAAGATATTACCCTTTAGTACTCTTCAAAACGATACCCCACTTAAAAACATTCTTCAAAACATGGGGAGAGGAAACATAATAAATTATGAGATAATATTCTTAGTAAAGGTAAACAAGGGATATACATAAGCATAACATGATCATATGGTTATGAGAACATGATCATATCATTTGAAAATAATACCCTGAATATCAAATATCACAATCTTAAATCATTTCATAAGGATTATAATTTCATTCGACATGATTATTAATGAAATCAACGAAAATGAACCATGATAGATAAAATTTTTATAAGGCATGGAAATTTTGACATACACATCAACTTATAACATTGTGAAAATGTATAAATGAAAACAAGTTCCCTCATTAAGTTAACAACATGAAATAAAACCCTCACATAAAGTTTTAACCACACAACCCTACACACCCATAACATTGTGAACATGTAATCAAGTTCTCTAATAACATCATAGTAGTCAAGGACCACATTAAATACCATCATAGCTCATAAATTATTTTACTTTACTTATTTCACTCTTCATTCCATGCCAATATTAATATATCGGGTCTGCTCTCCATTCTAGCCGTGTCTTACTGTACTAGGATCACTTCTCGTTTCATTCATGTCTTACGATTCTTCCTTCACTCCCCATTCCAACCATGTATGTATCATGATACGTATAAATATTTACCCTTTGAATTGAAGATAGATATAGGTCCCACATATGATATAATGAAAATTATATTCCTATGTTCCTTATGATCATAAAAATGCATCACATCATAACCCATGAAATTAAATGTGCATCATAAAAAGTTATACATATCATAACCTATTTAAATGAGACCGGTATGATAACCATTTCATTATACAATAACCCATGAAAATAAATGGGATTCATAAGAATTTTATCATTGTATAACCCATAGAAGAGAAAAGAGTTTCATAAACATCATTCCACAAAAAAACATATCCATTTCAATATATAATATTAATGGTATCCTTGGATCATATATGGAATAAGGCATAGGTAACTCCAACAAATTTCATCCTACATGGAAAATAATTTTTAAATGGTCATTTAAAACATTTCTTGAGAAAAATATTCTTCCTATTTTGAAAAAAAACTTTTTAAAGCATAAAACATTTTTAAAATGTTTTTATTTGAAAATAGATATGAAAACTTATAATGGTATTTTTAATAATCATTGAAATTTTTTTTCTTTGAAAATAAACTCTAGAAATTTATAAAGTAAGATTTTAAAATCATTGATATCCTTTTATTTCAAAATAAACTTTGAAAACTTATAAAAAATTTTAAAAATAATTTCAATCGTTTTCTTTGAAAATAACCATTAAAAAGATATAAGGAATTTTTTAAAATAATTGAAATCTGTGTATATGAAAATGAGCTTCCAGTATCGTTGAAAAAAATATGAATATATTTTTAGAAAACATGGGTTTTGATGAAAATTGATTTCCAACGGAAGGGCTAAATAATTTCATATTTTCTTAAATATATTTTCTTAATTATCTTAAGTACCAAAGAGTGGTAAAATGGTATCACGAATTGGATATTTTAGAGACCCTAAACATGACGTACATGGAAATTACACTAATTTTTCGAAATATCTAATACATAACAAAAACAGAAACCAAATGACCATAATAGTTTATTGTCTTTGGAAACTCGGAATATAATCTTCTAATCTTGGGGAAAGATCTTCATCATATCCCATAAATATCTTTATTTTTTTCTTACCTAAAACCGTTCTTTATATCCGTGGGAAAAGAAAACATATAAAGGGTGAGTTCAAATTCTCAAAAAGGGTAATCATAGTGAAAATAAAACAAACCATATACATTTGAACTGAAAAACATGAACATATTATTTAAACATCAAAATCTTAATCAATGACATAAAACATGGAAGTACGTAAGGCATAGATCATAAAGAAACATTAATCATGATAAAATATCATGGAAATAAAACATGTAATTGTGGAAACCATTAAGCACAAGTTATTATTAGCATAGTAAACAAGGCATTGCTTCCAAGACCATCTTAGTGGACAAATTCCCTTTCTGAATCCAGTTCACTACTCGTTCCAGTCCTGTAACACTGAACAGGATTAACATACCTTTCCATACATGTCTATATCTTGAAATATAAATCTTTTCCCAATTCATTGGAGGGAGATATAGGTCCCACCCATCTCATAACGAAATCATTCTTACGTGTGCCATAACATAAACATAAATAATTCATCATAACCAAATGAATAAAATGGGTTTCATAAACATCATCTGATCATAACATAATTCATATAAAACAAATGGATATAATTTAATCATATGAGAAGTGAAACCATTTAAATCATAGACACATTATACTTGAAACATACACATGTGAAATAATGTCATCTTATATGAAAAAAGTTTTTGATAAAACACTTGAAATGAATTCCTGAGGAAAATATCCTTTCTTCTTCAAAATCATTTTCGTTTCACAAAATACAATGAAATTTTAAAATAAAAGGATTTTTGTGAAAATATTCATGAAATATTGTACAGTAAGCTTCTAGAAAATAAGGGTTTTTAAAACCTTAAAAATCTCTTCATGGAGTAGAAGTTAAAAAAACATTCTCCTCGTACTTTTGTCAGAAAAGTCACAAAGTTCCTCGTATGGTAAACAAAAGAAATATTCCTTTCATAACATGTGGTAAAAGTAGAAAATGGGTAAAAAGGATTTTAAACATTCAACAAACCATTTTTAGAAAACATTTACATGGAAGATAAATATAACCCCATTAAATACTTACGAATAATCAATCTCGGATAAGAACGAGATTGGAATAGTTATCCCTTACCTTATGTCCGATATGCTTCGTATATATCCGAACCACCTGTATAATTATTTAAATAATTTCATTGACATATTATATAATCATATTCATTGTTATGATATCATATATAGTTTACTTATGACTTTATATTACCTGTTCTTTTGTAAATTCGACGTAAAAGCAGCGATTTGGGTAAAATCGTTTCATTTATTGTACGTGTTTCGACTTGTCATTCTTGATATTATTACATATATCCTGATTTATGTAATTCCAGAATGTAAAGCATGATTTATATATAATATATATTCAGCATATACATATATATATGATAGATCGATAAGTGGAATGAAATACACCATTCATGGAGACGGTAGGCCTTACGTACGCATGAACGCTGTTTTCTATTCCTTTTTGAATTGAATGGAATTAAGTAGATGACATACATAAATATATACATAAATAAATTATCATTAGTATGTCATATATCTCATTATTATTCATTATATATACTTTATAATCATTCATGAATGGTTAACATGGAGAATGAATCTCATCGCGTCGTGGAGACTGTAGTCCGTACGTACGCACGAGCGATGATATCATTCCCATGATCGTGGAAGTGTATTGAAGCGTATGTATAATATTTCAGAATCAATATAACTTTAAAATAATAATATATAGTTATTTATTTACATCATTATACCCATCCAAGTAAGGTGGTGATCGAAAACAGATTACACCACGACGTGGAGACAGTATTCTATACGTACGCACGCATGGTGATTTCGTTTTCCATAGGACGGATAGAAGGTGAAATAGGGATGTTTCATATTTATAATAAAATATCAGTATATAATTAATACTGATGTTATTACTTTATTGTCAGACAACTAAAGAATAAGTAGAAAAAGAAAGAAACATGAGAGAATCGGAAGAAGAGATTACCTCTTCTTCGATGCACCTCTTTTATGTTTCCACTTAAGGAAGTATAGTGGGTATTTTGAGAAGGCCAGAACCTCCATAATGTTCCTAGGGAAGTGGATAAGAGAAATGGGCATGTCTTGGCCGAGATTCAAGGCTCAAAAGGGTGTGAAGTGAATATGCAAGGGGTACCCTTTTTATAAGGGAGGAGAGGGGCACTTTAGGAAAAATTTAAAATATTATTTTATAATAAAGTCATATTCGGTTTATAATAGCTCAAAATTAATTTATATTGAAGATAATGTGGGGATGGGTTGAAATACTCTCAACCAATAGATTTTAGATAGTTTTGGATCATTATATTAACCTTATCAATTACTTTTAACTCTTAGTTAATTACATTGACATTTACCATGTCACTTTGTATTTTTATATTATATAGTTAATAAACAGACCATATAAATCCAAAAGACCCCCAAGTGGCCTATTAATAATACACCTTTCATGGTATATGTATCTTCGCTGAACCATAGATTTTTAGGAATATAATAACAATTAATAATATAATATTTGTTTTAAAAACTTTTTTATGTCAATTTTGAGACTATTTGGAAATTGATTTTTTTGAAAATCATAACATCATGATTAGTTCGAAAAAAGTTAATTAAATCCATACTAACATGTCATATTAACCTTTAAAATTAGTGTAATTCATAACAATTCTCAAATTACATTTATTTGGGTGTTTATAACATCAATTAGGTTAATATTTCATTAATAAGATAATTACTGCATCATTACTGTGTCATACATAAATTAAATTATATAATGTCTAAAAATTCTAAATAAAATACCATTATATAGGAAATATTTTTATCCTTCTAATTAATATTTATAGTTGAATTTATCTTATGTATAACCCTATATTAAAAATATTTTTGTTATTAAACTTTGATTTTAACCATTTTAACTCTTCTTTAAATAAAATAATTATAAATATCTTAATCTAATCAAAGTGCACCTAAAGGGAAATATTTTATTCCTATGGTTTTTTTAGGTCGAATTAAACTTATCCAATAGAATTTGGACATGTGTTAGGGTAATAATAATATCATTTTACCCTTAATTACCCTATTTACTTTTAACCGTGGTAAATAAAATAAAAAACATTCTATTCACCAAAAAATATTTTTAACTTATTGAACCAAATTTTACTCCTTGATATTAACCATGTCTCTCGTATGTTGTAAATTCCACTCACGGAAGTGGTAAAATTATGTTTAATGTAAGTTTTCAAAAAGCACCTCTCAGGTAGGTAAAAGACGGTGAAAAGATCAATAAAATTTTTATATTCTGAAAATTATTATAAAATGACTTCAATAAATTACATTGAACATATATAGGTATTATGTATCAATTTTTACCTAAAATAAATTGAAATAAAATAAGAAATTATTTAAATAATATGTCGGTTTTTAAATAGCAACCTACTGTTTCCACTATTCACCAAAAATTGAAAGTTTTCAGAAAAATACCAAAAATTCACCATAGGCTAATTTCAATATTCCGAATCCAAAAATGAAGTCCATTTTGAAAGATAAATTTTCAAAAAGTGTGTATTACTATTCATATTGGCTAGTTTATATAATATTTTTAATAACATATCATTGTTTAGTGAAACTTGGTTTTGTGTACAACACAGGCTATCGTGGAAGGTCGTGATTGCGTTTAAAACAAGCCAAGTCATGGATGTGTGTAGTGAAAGCTCTATTTGGTGTTGTGTATAACATAATCAAAACTTATTTCATTTATACATTAAACAAAATCTATACTTAATGTTGCGTAGAATAATTTCTACAAATGGAACTTGAAATTGTGTGTAACACGAGCCAAGAATAGTGTTGCGTATTCTGCAAGACAATACGGTGTTGCGTATAGTACAAGATAATGTTGGTTTAGTGTATAATATAAGACATCAATGAAATTAAAAGAATATTTTTCATAAAATCTCAAGGTGTTACATTCTACCCCCCTAAAAATGTATTTCTTCCTCGAAATTCATCGGGGTTATAAATGGTTTACTACTTGATAGTTTCTTCAACATAAACCCACATCGTAAAAAGGAATACCAAAACATGACTTTAAAAACTAAAGTATTAAACGTAACGGTTACCCAAATTAACTAATCACTGGGTTTTCACATATGAGAACATCAGTGAAAATATGGATATGGAAGAGAAATATTACCATCAACTTCGGATGAAGAGTGGTAGAGGACATGGCTATGAAAAATCAAACAATCAAAAAGCCATGAATTTGTGATGATCTGAGGTTCCATCTGATTCGTCTGATATGATAACACTAGGACACCATTTTTTTCTTCATGATCATTTCCATAAAGTTGAATAATTGTTTAATTAAAAGAAATACTTACATGAATTTGGTATGATCTCACCATTTCTCGTGCCTCGAACAATTTCCACTTCACCACTTAAAAAAATGAAGTTGAATTGGTCTTCTGTGAAGTGTTAGTCGATTATGAGATAGAATGATAGGTCATTCCATCTATTTCTATCACAAAAAGTTTAGCAGAATTTATTAAATATACAGAAGCCCGTCTATGCTGAGATTAATCATATATTGTTGCTAAAATGGACTTATACTTCATTTATCATAGCACTTAATAAAATAAAACTAGTTTCTACTAATTAGGGACTTCATGTAGGCAAGTGGTAGGCGATAAAGGCGTGCACACTTTGGTTGTGGGTTCGATTCCCTCATCCTTGCCTGACGCGACGGGTTGTTGCCCATTCTGTAGGTTGTCCCTTTTCTTAAACTACACTATTATAACATTCTATCAATAATATCGATAAAATTTCTCGCCTTAAACAATACTCACTTATGTTCAACGTAATAAATTCTAATCTTTAGGCTTTTCCAAAATACTTCTTTCCAAACTCATAGTATAAAGAGAACGATTACAAAAAAGGTCATATAAAAAGAACGTGAATACCATCATTTATCCCTCATATATCAAAAGATATATCTTGTTGATCACATTCCAAACATGTGAATACCTTAATCTTGTATTCTCTTGAAAATTAATACCCATTGAATCTTATTGAAAACATGAATGCTGTCATAAGTTAACTCTTTCCACATACCAAAATCCAAAAATTCTATATACTCAAACCATGATATAAATTTTTCCTTATATCAGTCATGAGCTCATGAATACTGTCAAACATTTCATTTTCTCCTTATCCCTTCATTATACGCATATCATCTTCTTTCCAAAAATATCTCAATAACTTTCCATGGTTACCAGTACCACAAAATAATTGAAAACCACAATAGACCAATACATTAATATTCCAATATTTCATGATACTATATACAACATTATTTTGGAATCTCATTACATAAACACTTAATCATTCCACCACATCATTGTCATATTCAACATCACAAATAGTGATCGCATGTGACTTCCCTTTAACCTTTTCCTTAATAGGTTGCCCACGTTGATCATCATTAACCATTGGATTAGTGCATTGATTAGCATAATTCCCAATTTCTGTTCACTTGAAGCATTGAAGTGTTGGTGGAGTGTTCTTTGTAGTCTCTTCTCTATTCACATCACTAGAAACCTTTTTCACATTACTTCGTCACTCAGCTACTCGATGACCTTCTTTTTCACACTTGAAACATTTTCTAGTACCTTTTATACAATCTCCACCATGCTTCATTCCACACCATGAGTATAAAGAAACATTCATCCTCCTTCCACCAATATTCTCAGATTCCTCCTTGAACTCCATCTTTCTTTTCTTGTCAAAACCAAGAGATGGATATGTAACACCAACTTCCATTTCAACATTGATAGCACAATACACAATTTCTTCATAGCTACTGAAGTCTCTTATATCTAATGCCCTTCGAATACTTGGTTTTAAGCCACTGAAGTATAGATCAACTATACATTCAGGTTGGATGATAAAGCCAGATGCATACCTTGAAAGCCTTGTAAAATTTTGTTCGTATATACCAAAAGATTCATCATCCTTTTGATGAAGATCAAGGAACTCCTTTTCCATCTTTGTTCGAAGAATACGAGGGACGAACATACTGAAAACAAGTTCTTCAACTCTTCCCATTCCATGGATTCAATTTCATAATGGGGCCTTTTATTCTTCAATATATTCCACCACTGGTCTGCTTCACCTTCTAAACGGTAAATACCTAGAATGAATTTATCATGTTCTGAACAATGATGTATCGAAAATATATTTTCAATGGTACTGATCCATTGTTCAGAAACAAGTGGATCAGAAGACCCATTGAAAGAAGGTGGGTGTTGCCTCATGAATGACTCAATAAAATATTGTTCCCTTCTCTGCTCATTCGAAAGTCCAGAATGTTCATAGCTTGTGTAAGTATAGCAATAATATTTTTCACTCCATCTCCCAAAACATTGGTTTGTCCAGGAGGACAATCATTGCATTTCCCATTACATTGATCAACACGGTTCCTTCGGGTTCCATCCATCATCTAAAACCAGAAAAGAGTAGTGTAAGAGGACAAACTTATGCTAGGAAAACAATATAATAAAGGGGGATTACCTTCAATATCTAACATCATAGGTTAAATCCTACGATTGTTACCATAATTCTAGTACTATAACCAATACGTATACTTAACCTTAGGGACATATCTAGATATACGTTAGAAATATCTCTAGAGATCTCACTAATGTTTTCGCATCCTAGTGTCCAAAGTTTAATTAATCCTTTCCTCTGATACCAACTATAGAGACCCCAAACTTGACATACATGGACATGACACTACTTTTATGGAATATCTAATACATATCACAAATTGACCCCAATGGACTGTAATATTTTTGTGTCTTTGGAAACTCGGAATATAATCTTCTAATATTGGTGAAAGATCTTCAACATCTCCTATAAAGATCTTCCTTTTTTTCTTACCTAAAATCGTTATTTATATCATGGGGAAAAGAAAACATATAAAAGGTGAGCTCAAATTCTCAGTAAGGGTAACATGGTGAAAATAAAACCAACCATATACATTTCAACTTCAAAACATGAACATAATATTTAATCATCAAAATCTTGAGCAATGACATAAAACATGGCAGTACGTAAGGCATAGATCATAAAGAAACATTAATCATGATAAATATCATGGAAATAAAACATGTAATCTTGGCAACCATTAATCACATGTTATGATATCCATGGTAGCCAAGGCATTGCTACCGAGACCATCTTAGTGGACAAAGTCCCTTTTTGAATCGAGTTCACTCCTCATTCCAGTATTGTAACACTGAACCGGAATAACATACCGTTCCAGGCATGTATATATCATGAGATATAAATCATTACCCAATGAATTGGATGGAGATATAGGTCCCACCCATCTCATAATTAAATCATTCTTACGTTTGCCACAATATAAACATAAATCATTCATCATAACCCAAAGAATAAAATGGGTTTCATAAACATCATCACATCATAACATAATCCATATAAAACAAATGGATATCATTTCATCATAATAGAAGTGAAACAATGTAAATCATAGAGACTTTATACTTGAAACATACACATATGAAATAATTTAATCATAGATGTAAAATGTTTTTGATAAAACACTTGAAATGAATTTTTTAGGAAAATATCCTTTCTTATTCAAAATCATTTTATTTTCACAAAATGCAATGCAATTTTAAAAGAGAAGGATTTTGTTGAAAATAATCATGAAATATTTTAGAGTATGATTCTTGAAAATAATATGTTTTGAAACCGTAAAAATCTGTTCATTCCGTATAAGTTAAAAAAACATTCTCCTCGTACTTTTGTCGAAAAAGACAAAAAGTTCCTCGTATGGTAAAAAAAGAATTATTTCTTTCATAAGATGTAGTAAAAGTAAAAAATGGGTAAAAAGGACTTTAAACATACAAGAAACCATTTTTAGAAAATAGGGTCATTGAAGATAAATATAACCCCAGTAAATACTTACGAATAAACAATCTCGGATAAGAACATGACTGGAATAGTTATCCCTTACCTTAGGTCTGATATGCTTCGTATGTATCCGAACCTCCTGTATAATTATTTAAATAATGTCATTGACTTATTATAGAATCATATTCATTGTTATGATATCATATATAGTTTACTTATGACATTATATTACCCGTTTTTTTGTAAATTCTATGTAAAAGCAGCGATTTGTGTAAAATTGTTTCATTTATTGTACGTGTTTCTACTTGTTGTTCTTAATATTATTACTTATATCATAATTTACATAATTCCAGAATGTAAAACATGATTTATATATAATATATATTCCTCATATACATATATATATGATAGATCGATAAATGGAATTAAATACACCGTTCATGGAGACGGTAGGTCGTACGTACGCATGAACGCTGTTTTCGTTTCCTGATTGAATTGATTGGAATTATGTAGATGACATAAATATATATATATATATACATAAATCCAGTATCATTATTATGTCATATATCTCATTATTATTCATTATATATACATTATAATCATTCATGAATGGTTAACATGGAGAATGAATCTCATCGCGTCGTGGAGACGGTAGTCCGTACGTACGCACGAGCGATGATATCATTCCCATGATCATGGAATTGTATTGATGCATAAGTATAATATTTCAGAATAAATATAAATTTAAAATAACAATATATAGTTATTTATTTACATCATTATACCTATCCTAGTAAGGTGGTGGTCGAAAATAGATTACACCACGGCGTGGAGACGGCCTTCCATACGTACGCACGCACGGTGATTTTGTTTTCCGTAGGATGGATAGAAGGTGAAATAAGGTTGTTTCATAATTATAATAACATATCAGTATTTAATTAATACTGATGTTATTACTTTATAATGATACAACTAAAGAATAAAAAGTATAAGAAGAAAGAAACTTGAGAGAATCGGAAGAAGAGATTACCTCTTCTTCGACGCACCTCCTTTAAGCTTCCTCTTAAGGAAGTAGAGTTGGTCTTTGAGAATCCCAAAACCTCCAAAATGTTTCTAGGGAAGTGTAGATGATAAATTGGAAGGGTCTGGCCGAGCTTCAAGACTCAAAAGGGTGTTAAGAGAAGAGGGAAGGGGTTCCCTTTTTATGTGGGAGGAGGGGGCACTTTAGAAAAAACTTAAAATATTATTTTATAATAAAGTCATATTCGGTTTATAATACTTCCAAATTGATTTATTTTTAAGATAAAGTGTGTATGGGTCTAAATCCCTTCAACCAAAAGATTTTTGATAGGTTTGGGTCATTATATAAACCTTATCTCTTAGTTTTAACTCTTAATTAATTAGATTGACATTTACCATGCCACTTTGTATTTTTATATTATATAGTTAATAAACTTACCGAATTCATCCAAGCGACACCCAAGTGGACCATTAATGACAGACCTAGAATAATATAATTATCTTGGCCGAACCATAGATTTTTAATAATATAATAACAATTAATAATATAATATTAGTTTGAAAAACTATTTTATGTCAATTTTGACACTATTTGGTAATTGATTTTTGTGAAAATCATAACAGCATGATTAGTTGAAAAAAACAGTTAATTAAATCAATACTAACATGTCATATTAACCTATAAAATTATTTTAATTCATAAAAAGTCTCATATTAAAATTATTCGGGTATTTATAACATCAACTATGTTAATATTTCATTAATAAGATAATTACTGCATCATCATTGTGTCATACATAAATTAAATTATTTAATGTATAAAAATTATAAATAAAATACCATTATGTAGGAACTCTTTTTAGCTTTCTAATGAATATTTATAGTCGAATTTTTCTTTTGTATAACCCTATATTAAAAATGTTTTAGTTATTTAACTTTGATTTTAACCATTTTAACTCTTCTTTAAATAAAATAATAATAAATGTCCTAATCTAATTCAAGTTCACCTAAAGGGAAATATTTTATTCATAAAGTTGTTTTTTGTCTAATTAAACTTATCCAATAGAATTAGGACATGTGTTAGGGAAATAATAATATCATTTTTACCCTTAATTACCCTATTTACTTTTAACCGTGGTAAATAAAAGTAAAAAGATACTATTCACCAAAAATTATTTTTATCTTATTGAACCAAATTTTAATCCTTAATGTTAAATTTTTCTCTCGGATTTTCTAAATTCCACTCACATAAGCGGTAAAATTATGATTTATGTATGTTTGGAAAAAGCTCCTAGGAGGTAGGTAAAAGACGATAAAAAGTTCAATAAAATTTTTATATATTGAAAATTATTATAAAATGACTCCAATGAATTACATTGAACATATATAGGTATTATTTATCAATTATTACCTAAAATAAATTTAAACAAAATAAATAATTATTTAAATAAAAAGTTGGTTTTTAAATAGTAACCCAGTGTTTTCACTATTCATCAAAAATTGAAAGATTTCAGAAAAATACCAAAAATTCAACCTATGCTAATTTTGATATTCCAAATCCAAAAATGAAGTCATTTTTAAATATAAAATTTAATAAAGTGGGTATTAATATTCATAACGGCTAGTTTATATAATATTTTAATAACATATCGTTGTTTAGTGAAAATCGGTTTTGCGTACAACACATGCTATCATGGAAGGTTGTGATTGGGTGCAAAGCCAGCCATGTCCAGGTTGCGTGTAGTGAAATCTCTGTATTGTGTTGCGTATAACATAATCAAAACGTATTTCATTTATACATTAAACAAAATATTTACTTAATGTTGCGTAGAGTAATTTCCACAAAACGAAATTGAAATTGTGTGTAACACGAGCCAAGAATAGTGTTGTGTAAACTGCAAGATAACACAGTGTTGTGTATAGTATAAGCTAAACTTGTTATAGTGTATAATAGAAGACATCAATGAAATTAAAATAATAATTTTCATAAAATCGCGGGGTGTTACATTCTACCCCCCTTAAAATGAATTTTTTCCTCGAAATTTGTCGGGGTTATAAATGGTTTACTACTTGAAAGTTTCATTAATAGAAACACACATCGTAAAAAGGAATACCAAAATTTGACTTTAAAAACTAATGTATGAAATGTAACAGTTACCCAAATTAACTAATCATTGGGTTTCCACATAGGATAACATAGGTGAAAATATGGATATGGAAGAGAAATATAACCATCATCTTCTGATGAAGAGTGGTAGAGGACATGGCTATAAAAAATCCAACAATCACAAAGCCATAAATTTGTAATGATCTAAGGTTCCATCCGATTCATCAGATATGTGAGCACTAGAACAACATTTTTTCTTTTCAAGATCACTTCCCTAAAGTTGAAGAATTGTTTAATTAAAAGAAATCTTTACTTGAATTTGGTTCGATCTCACCGTTGCTCGTGCCTCGAAAAATTTCCACTTCATTTATTGAAGAAATAAAGTTGAATTTGTCTTCGGTGAAGTGTTAGAATATTACGCGATAGAATGATAGGTCATTCCATCTATTTCTATCGCAAAAAGGTTAGCACAATTTATTAAACATACAGAAGTCCATCTATGCTGAGATTAATCATATATGGTTGCTAAAATGGACTTATACATCATCTATCATAGTGCATAATATAATAAAACTTGTTTCTACTAAATAGGTACTTCCTGTAGGCTAGTGGTAGGCGATAAAGGCATGTTGAACTTTGGTTGGGGGTTCGATTCCCACATCCTTGTCTGACATGACGGGTTGTCGCCCATTCTGCAGGTTGTCCCTTTTCTTAAAATATACTATTATAATATTCTTTCAATAATAATGAAAAAAATTATAGCCTTAAGCAATACTAAATTATGTTGATCATAATCTATTCCAATCTTTAGGCTTATCCAAAATACTTCTTTCTAAACTCATAGTATAAAGAGAACGATTACAAAAAAGGTCATATAACAAGCACGTGAATACCATCATTTATCCCTCATATATCAAAAGATTTAACTTGTTGATCGCATTCCAAACATGTGAATACCTTAATCTTGTATTCTCTTGGAAAATTAATACCCATTGAATCTTAGTGAAAACATAAATGCTGTCAAAAGTTAACTCTTTCCACATACCAAAATCAAAAAATTCTATATACTCAAACCATGATATAACTTTTTCCTTATATCAGTCATGCGCTCATGAATACTATCAAACATTTCATTTTATCCTTATCCCTTCATTATGCACATATCAACTTCTTTCCAAAAATATATCAATCACTTTCCATGGTTACCGGTACCATAAAAAAATTGAAAACCACAATAAACCAATACATAAATATTCTAATATTCCATGATACTATATAAAACATTATTTTGGAATCCCATTACATAAACACTTAATCATTCTACCACATCGTTGTCATATTCACCATCACAAATAGTGATCGCATGTGACATCCCTGTATCCTTTACCTTAAGAGGTTGCTCGCATTGATAATCATTAACCCTTGGATGAGGGCACTGATTAGCATAATGCCCCATTTCCTTGCACTTGAAGCATTGATGTCTTGGTGGAGCTTTCTTTGTAATATTTTCTCTACTCACATCATTAGAAACCTTTTCTCCATTACTTCGAAACTCAGCTGCTCAGTGACCTTCTTTTCCACACTTGAATCATTTTCTAGTACCTTTTAGAGAATCTCCACCATGCTTCATTCCACACTTTGAGCATAAAGAAACATTCATCTTCTTTCCACCATTATTCTGAGATTCCTCCTTGAACTCCATCTTTCATTTCTTGTCAAAAACTTGTGAGGGATATGTAACACCAACTTCTATTTCTACCTTAATAGCACAACGCACAATTTCCTCAAGCCTACTATTGTCTCTTATAGATAATTCCCTTATAAGACTTGGTTTTAAGCCACTAAAGAATCGATCAACTTTACTTTCAGGTTGGATGATAAAGCCATATGCATACCTTGCATGCCTTGTAAAATTTGCTTTGTATATACCAAAAAATTCGGCATCCTTTTTCTTAAGCTCAAGGAACTCCTTTTCCATCTTTTTTCGAAGAATATGAGGGAAGTATTTACTGAAATACAAGTTATTGAACTCTTCCCATTCCATGGATTCAATTTCATCTTGGGGCCTTGTATTCTTAATTAGTGTCCACCACTGGTCTGCTTCACCTTCTAAATGGTAAACAGCTAGAATGACATTATAATGTTCCGAACAGCGAAGTATAGAAAATATATTTTCAATGGTACTGATCCATTGTTCAGCAAACAAGTGGATCAGAAGACCCATTGAAAGAAGGTGTATGTTGCCTCATGAAGGACTCAATAGAATATTGTTCCCTTCTCTGCTCATTCGGAAGTCCAGAATGATTCATAGCTTGTGTAAGTATAATAATAATATTTTGCACTCTATCTCCCAAAACATTGGTTTTTTCAGGAGGACAATCATTGCATTTCCCATTACATTGATCAACACGGTTCATTCGTGATCCAGCCATCATCTAAAACCCAAAAATAATAGTGTAAGAGGAAAAACTTATGCTAGGAAAACAACATAACAAAGGGGGAGTACCCTCAATATCTAACATATTAGGTTAAGTCCTAAGATCGTTATCCTAATTCTTGTACTATAACCTATACTTATACTTAACCTTAGGGACATCCCTATACATACCTCAAAAATATCTCTAGAGATCTCACTAAAGTTTTCGCATCCCAGTTTCCAAAGGATAACTAGACCTTTTCTTTGATACCAACTGTAGAGACCCAAAACATGACGTACATGGACATTACACTAATTTTGCGGAATATCTAACACATAACAGAAACAGACACCAGAGGACCATAATAGTTTAGTGTCTTTGGAAACTCAAAATATAATCTTCTAATCTTGGTGAAAGTTCTTCAAAATCTCCCATAATGATATTCCTTTTTGTTCTTAACTAAAACCTTTATTTATATCCTAGGGAAAAGAAAACATATAAAGGGTGATCTCAAATGCTTAGTAAGGGTAAGCATGGTGAAAATAAAACAAAACATATGCATTTGAACATCAAAACATGATCAAAATATTTCAACATCAAAATTTTGAGCAATGGCATAAAACATGGAAGTACGTAAAGAATAGATCATAAAGAAACATTAATCATGGTAAAAGACAATGTGAATAAAACTTGTACTTGTGGAAACCATTAATCACATGTTATGATTTACATAGTAGACAAGGCATTGCTGTTGAGACCATCTAAGTGGACAAAGTCCCTTTCTGAATCGAGTTCACACTTCGTTCCAGTCTTGTAACACTGAACCAGATTAACTTACCATTCTAGACATGTATATCTCATGTGATATAAATATTAACCCAATGAATTTGAGGTAGATATATGTCCCACCTATCTCATAATGAAATCATTCTTACGTGTTCCACAACATAAAAAAAAATCATTCATCATAACCCAATGAAAAAATGGGTTTCATAAACATCATCCAATCATAACATAATCCATATAAAAAATGGATATCATTTCATCATAAGAGAAGTGAAACCTTTTAAATCATAGAGACAATATAATTTAAACATACACATATGAAATAATGTCATCTTAGATGAAAAATGGTTTTGATAAAACACTTGAAATGAATTCTTGACGAAGATATCCTTTCTTCGCCAAAATCATTTTCTTTTCACAAAATTCCAAACAATTTTAAAAGAAAATTATTTTTTTGAAAATAGTTGTGAAATATTGTAGAGTATTCTTCTTGAATATAAGGTGTTTTGAAACCCTAAAAATCCGTTCATGCTATATAAGTTAAAAAACATTCTCCTCGTACTTTTGTCAGAAAAGTCAAAAAGTTCCTCGTATGGTAAACAAAAGAAATATTCCTTTCATAACATGTGGTAAATGTAAAAAATGGGTAAAAAGGACTTTAAACATACATGAAACCATTTTTAGAAAAAAGGTACATCGAAGATAAATATAACCCTAGTAAATACTTACGAATAAACAATCTCTAATAAGAACAAGATTGGAATAGTTATCCCTTACCTTATGTCTGATATGCTTCGTATGTATCTGAACCTCTGGTATAATGATTTAAATAATTTCATTGACTTATTACAGAATCATATTCATTGTTATTATATCATATATAGTTTACTTATAACTTTATATTACCCGTTCATTGGTAAATTCGATGTAAAAGCAGTGATTTGGATAAAATCGTTTCATTTATTGTACGTGTTTCGACTTGTTGTTATTGAAATTATTAATTATATCCTGATTTAATTAATTCCAGAATGTAAAACATGATTTATATATAATATATATTCAGCATAAGCATATATATATGATAGATCGATAAATGGAATGAAATACACCGTTCATAGAGACGGTAGGTCGTACGTATGCATGAACGCTATTTTCGGTTCCTTATTGAATTGAATGGAACTAAGTATATGACATACTTTTTTTATACATAAATAAAGTACCATTATTATGTCATATATCTCATTATTATTAGTTATAAATACTTTATAATCTTCTAGGAATGGTAAACATGGAGAATGAATCTCATCGCGTCATGGAGACGGTAGTTCGTACGTACGCACGAGCGATGATATCATTCTCAAGATCGTGGAATTGTATTGAAGCATATGTATAATATTTAAGAATCAATATCACTTTACAATAATCATATATAGGTATTTATTTACACCATTATACCCATCCAATTAAGGTGGTGGTCAAAAATAGATTACATCACGACGTGGACACGGTATTCCGTACGTACGCACGTGTGGTGATTTTGTTTTTCGTAGGATGGATAGAAGGTGAAATGGGATTGTTTTATATTTATAATATCATATCTATATATAATTAATACTGATGTTATTACTTTATAATGACACAACTAAATAATAAGAAGTAGAAGAAGAATGAAACTTGAGAGAATCGGAAGAAGAGATAAACCTTCTTCGACGCACCTCTTTTAATCTTCCTCTTAAAGAAGTAGAGTTGGTCTTTTGAGAAGAAAAGAACCTCAGGAATGTTTCTAGGGAAGTGGAGAAGTTAAATAGGCAGGGGATGTCCGATATTTAAGGATCAAAAGGGTTTTAAGAGAAGAGGGAAGGGGTGCCCTTTTTATAAAGGAGGAGAGGGGAACATTAAGAAAAACTTAAAATATTATTTTATAATAGAGTCATATTCGGTTTATAATAGCTCCAAATTGATTTATTTTGAAGCTAAAGTGGGGATGGGTCGAAATACTCTCAACCAATAGATTTTATACAGGTTTGGTTCAATATATTAACCTTATCATTTAGTTTTAACTCTTAGTTAATTAGATTGACATTTACCATGTCAATTTGTATTTTTATATTTTATAGTTAATAAACATAACAAATACATCCAAGAGATCCCCAAGTGGTCCATTAATGATACACCTATCATGATATATGTATCATGGCCGAACCATAGATTTTTAGGAATAAAATAACAATTAATAATATAATATTTGTTTTAAAAACTATTTTATGTAAATTTTGACACTATTTGGTAATTGATTTTTGTGAAAATTATAACAGCATGATTAGTTCGAAAAAAGTTCATTAAATCAATACTAAAATGCCATATTAACTTATAAAATTAGTTTAATTCTTAAAAAGTCTCAAATTACATTTATATGGTTATTTATAACATCAATTATGTTAATGTTTCATTAATAAGATAATTACTGCATCATCATTGTGTCATACATAAATTAAATTATTTAATGTCTAAAAATTAGAAATAAAATACCATTATATAGGAACTCTTATTATCTTTATAATGAATATTTATAGTTGAATTTATCTTATTTATATCCCTATATTAAAAATGTTTTAGTTATTAAACATTGATTTTAACCATTTTAACTCTTCTTTAAATAAAATAATAATAAATATCCTAATCAAATCCAAGTGCACCTAAAGGGAAATATTGTATTTCTGAGGTTGTTTTTGGTCAAATTACACTTATCTAATAGAATTAGGACATGTGTTAGGGTAATAATAATATCATTTTTACCCTTAATTGCCCTATTTACTTTTAACCGTGGTAAATAAAAGTAAAAAGTTACTATTCACCATAAATTATTTTTATCTTATTGAATTGCATTTTACTCCTTGATAATAACTGTGTCTCTCGGATTTTCTAAATTCCACTCACAGAAGCGGTAAAATTATGTTTTATGTAATTTTGCAAAAAGCTCCTAGGAGGTAGGTAAAAGACGGTGAAAAGATCAATAAAATTTTTATATATCGAAAATTATTATAAAATGACTCTAATGAATTACATTGAACTTTTATAGGTATTATGTATCAATTTTGAGCTAAAATAAATTTAAACAAAATAAATAATTATTTAAATAAAAAGTCGGGTTTTAAATAGTAACCCAGTGTTTCCACTATTCATAAAAAATTGAATGTTTTTAGAAAAATAAAAAAAAAATCACACTTGGCTAATTTCGATATTTCGAATCAAAAAATAAAGTCCATATTGAAAGATAAAATTTCATAACGGGGGTATTACTATTCATAACGGATAGTTTATATAATATTTTAATAACATATCGTTGTTTAGTGAAACTCGGTTTTGCGTACAACACACGCTATCGTGGAATGTCGTGATTGCGTGTAAAGCAAGCCAAGTCAAGGCTGCATGTAGTGAATGCTCTATTTGGTGTTGTGTATAACATAATCAAAACTTATTTCATTTATACATTAAACACAATATTTACTTAATGTTTCATAGAATAATTTCCACAAAATGAACTTGAAATTGTGTGTAACATGAGCCAAGAATACTGTTGCGTATACTACAAGATAGCACGGTGTTGCATATAGTACAAGCTAAACGTCGTGTAGTGTATAATAGAAGACATAAATGAAATTAAAATAATATTTTTCATAAAATCTTGGGGTTTTACATTCTACACCCCTTAAATTGAATTTCTCCCACGAAATTCGTCGGGGTTATAAATGGTTTACTACATGAAAGTTTCTTTAATAGAAACCCACATCGTAAATAAGGAATACCAAAACTTGACTTTAAAAACTAATATATGAAATGTAACGGTTACCCAAATTAACTAATCATTGGGTTTCCACATAGGAGAACATAGGTGAAAATATGGATATATAAGAGAAATATAACCATCAACTTCTGATGAAGAGTGGTAGAGTACATGGCTATGAAAAATCCAACAATCACAATGCGATAAATTTGTGATGATCTAAGGTTCCATCTGATTCATCAGATATGAGAGCACTAGGACAATATTTTTTGTTTCCAAGATCATTACCCTAATGTTGAAGAATTTTTTAGTTAAAAGAAATACTTACTTGAATTTGGTACGATCTCACCGTTTCTCGTACCTTGAAAAATTGCAACATCATCTCTTAAAGAAATGAAGTTGTATTTTTCTTCTGTGAAGTGTTAGAATATTATGCGATAGAATGATAGGTCGTTCCATCTATTTCTATCGCAAAAAGTTTAGTGCAATTTATTAAATATTTAAAAGTCCATCTATGCTGAGATTAATCGTATATGGTTGCTAAAATGGACTTATAATTCATCTATCAAAGTGCTTAATAAAATAAAACTAGTTTCTACTAACCAGGGACTTTCTGTAAGCTAATGGTAGGCGATAATGGCTTGTCGCACTTTGGTTGTGGGTTCGATTCCCGCATCCCTGTCCGACGCGACGGGTTGTCGCCCGTTCTGCAGGTTGTCCTTTTTCTTAAAATACACTATTATAACATTCAATCAATAATATCGAAAAAATTTCTATCCTTAAACAATACTAACTTATGTTCAACATAATCCATTCCAATCTTTAGGCTTATCCAAAATACTACATTCCAAACTCATAGTATAAAAAGAAAAATTACAAAAAAGGTCATATAACAAGCACCGGAATACCATCATTTATCCCTCATATATCAAAAGATATATCTTGTTGATCACATTCCAAACATGTGAATACCTTAATCTTGTATTCTATTGAAAAATGAATACCCATTGAATCTTAGTGAAAACATGAATGTTGTCAAAAGCTAACTCTTTCCACATACCAAAATCTAAAAATTCTATATACTCAAACCATGATAAATTTTTTTCCTTATATCAGTCTTGAACTCATGAATACAGTAAAAAATTTCATTTTCTCCTTATCCCTTAATTATGCGCATATCATCTTCTTTCTAAAAATATCTCAATCACTTTCCATGGTTACCAGTACCATAAAATTATTGAAAACCATAATAGACCAATACATAAATATTCCAATATTCCACGATACTATATACAACATTATTTTGGAATCCCATTACATAAACACTTAATCATTCCACCACATCGTTGTCATATTCAACATCACAAATAGTGATCTCATGTGACTTCCCTTTATCCTTTGCCTTAAGAGATTTTTCACATTGATCATCATTAACCCTTGGATTAGGGCATTGATTAGTATAATGCACCATTTCCTTACACTTGAAGCATTGAAGTGTTGGTGGAGCATTCTTTGTAGTCTTTTCTCTATTCACGTCATTAGAAATGTTTTTACCATTACATCGGCACTCAGCTTCTCGATGACCTTCTTTTCCAAACTTGAAACATTTTCTAGTACCTTTTAGACAATCTCCACCATGCTTCTTTCCAGAATTTGAGCATAAAGAAACATTCATCTTCATTCCACCATTATTCTGAGATTCCTCATTGAACTCCATCTTTCGTTTCTTTTAAAAACCATGAGATGGATATATAACACCAACTTCCATTTCTACCATGATATCACAACACACAATTTCTTCATAGCTACTGATGTCTCTTATAGCTAATTCCCTTTGAAGACTTGGTTTTAAGCCACTGAATAATCGATCAACTTTACTTTCAGGTTGGATGATAAAGCAAGATTCATACCTTGCAAGCCATGTAAAAGTTTCTTTGTATATACCAAAAGATTCATCATCCTTTTGCTTAAGCTCATGGAACTCCTTTTCCATCTTTCTTCGAAGAATACTAGGGAAATACTTACTGAAAAACAAGTTCTTGAACTCTACCCATTCCATGGATTCCATTTCATCTTGGGGCCTTGTATTCTTAATTAGAGTCCACCACTGGTCTGATTCACCTTCTAAATGGTGAACAGCTAGAATGACATTATCATGATCCAAATAGCAAAGTATGGAAAATATCTTTCAATGGTACTGATCCATTGTTCATGAACAAGTGGATCAGAAGTCCCATTAAAAGAAGGTGGTTATTACCTCATGAAGGACTCAATAGAATATTGTTCCCTTCTCTGCTCATTTAGAAGTCCAGAATGATTCATAGCTTGTGTAAGTATTGAAATATGATTTTTCACTCCATCTACCAAAACATTAGTTTGTTCAGGAGGACAACCATATCATTTCCCATTACATTGATCAACACGGTTTCTTACGGTTCCATCCATCATCTAAAACCCAAAAAAGAATAGTGTAAGAGGTAAAACTTATGCTAGTAAAACAACATAATACAGGGGGAGTACCTTCAATATCTAACATCTTAGGTTAAATCCTATGATATTTACCGTCATTCTAGTACTATAACCTGTACTTATACTTAACCTTCGGGACAACCCTAGACATACCTTAGACATATATCTAGGGATCTCACTAAAGTTTTCGCATCCTAGTTTCCAAAGGTTAACTAAACCTTACCTCCTATACAAACTGTAGAGACCCCAAACATGACGTACATAGACATTACACTAATTTTGCGGAATATCTAATACATAACAAAAACAGACACCAAAGGACCGTAATAGTTTTGTGTCATTGGAAACTCGGAATATAATCTTCTAATCTTAGTGAAAGATCTTCAACATCTCCCATATTGATCTTCCATTTTTTTCTTACCTAAAACCATTCTTTATATCCTGGGGAAAGGAAAACATATAAAGGGTGATCAAAAATGCTCAGTAAGGGTAAGCATGGTGAAAATAAAACAAACTATATACATTTTAACATCAAAACATGAAGATAATATTTAAACATCAAAATCTTGAGAAATGACATAAAACATGGCAGTATGTAAGACATAAATCATAAAGAAACATAAATCATTATAAAATAGCATGCAAAGAAAACATGTAATTGTGGCAACCATTAAGCACATGTTATGATTTCCATAGTAGCCAAGTAATTGCTGTTGAGACCATCTTAGTGGACAAAGTCCCTTTTTGAATCGAGTTCACTCCTCGTTCCAGTCCTATAACACTGAACCGGATTAACTTACCATTCCATACATGTCTGTCTCATGAGATATAAATATTTATCCAATGCATTGGAGTGAGATGTAGGCCCCACCGATCTCATAATTAAATCATTCTTACGTGTTCCACAACATAAACATAAATCATTCATCATAACCCAAAGAATAAAATGGGTTTCATAGACATCATCCCTTCATAACATACTCCATATAAAACAAATGGATATTATTTCATCATAAGAGAAGTGAAACCATGTAAATCATAGAGACATTATACTTGAAACATACACATATGAAATAATGTCATCTTAGATGAATAATGGTTTTGATAAAACACTTGAAATGAACTCTTGAGGAAAATATCCTTTCTTCTTCAAAATCATTTTCTATTCACAAAATTCCATGCAATTTTAAAAGAAAGGGATTTTGTTGAAAATAGTCATGAAATATTGTAGAGTAAGCTTCT
This sequence comes from Viscum album, assembly GCA_963277665.1. Taxonomy (NCBI): domain Eukaryota; kingdom Viridiplantae; phylum Streptophyta; class Magnoliopsida; order Santalales; family Viscaceae; genus Viscum; species Viscum album. The sequence continues at coordinate 57,606 of CAUJRU010001199.1, read as the reverse complement.
TGAAAATAAGGTGTTTTGAAACTGTAAAAATCTGTTCACGCCGTATAAGTTAAAAAAACATTCTCCTCGTACTTTTGTCGGAAAAGTCAAAAAGTTCCTCGTATGGTAAACAAAAGAATTATTCCTTTCATAAGATGTGGTAAAATAAAAAAATGGGTAAAAATGAAATTAAACATACATGAAACCATTTTTAGAAAACAGGGACATGGAAGATAAATATAACCCCAGTAAATACTTACGAATAAACAATCTCGGATAAGAACGAGATTAGAATAGTTATCTCTTACCTTATGTTCGATATTCTTCGTAAGTATCCGAACCTCATGTATAATGATTTAAATAATTTCATTGACTTATTACAGAATAATATTCATTGTTATGATATCAAATATAGTTTACTTATTACTTTATATTACCCACTTTTTTTGTAAATTCGATGTAAAAGCAGCGATTTGGGTAAAATCGTTTCATTTATTGTACGTGTTTTGACTTGTTGTACATGATATTATTACATATATCCTGATTTACTTAATTCCAGAATGTAAATCATGATTTATATATATTATATATTCAGCATATACATATATATATGATAGATCGATAAATGGAATGAAATACACTGTTCCTGGAGACGGTAGGTCGTACGTACGCATGAACGTTGATTTTGTTTCCTTATTGAATTGAATGGAATTAAGTAGATGACATACACATATATAAACATAAATAAATTATTATTATTATGTCATATATCTCATTATTATTCATTATATATACTTTATAATCATTCATGAATGGTTAACATGGATAATGAATCTCATCACGTCGTGGAGACGGTAGTCCATACGTACGCACGAGCGATGATATCGTTCCCATGATCATTTAATTATATTGAAGTGTATGTATAATATTTCAGAATCAATATCACTTTACAATAATCATATATAGTTATTTATTTACACCATTATAACCATCCAAGTAAAGTGGTGGTCGAAAACAGATTACACCACGGTGTGGAGACAGTATTCCGTTCATACGCATGCGCGGTGATTTTGTTTTGTTTAGGATGGATAGAAGGTGAAATAGGGTTGTTTCATATTTATAATAACATATAAGTATATAATTAATACTTATGTTATTTCTTTATAATGAGACAACTAATGAAGAAGAAGTAGAATAAGAAAGAAACTTGAGAGAATCAGAAGAAGAGATTACCTCTTCTTCGACGCACCTACTTTATGCTTCCTCTTATGTAAGTAGAGTTGGTCTTTTTAGAAGACCAGAACTTCCAAAATGTTTCTAGGGAAGTGTATAAGAGAAATTGGAAGGGTTTTCCAAGATTCAAGGCTCAAAAGGGTGTTAAGAGAAGAGGGAAGTGGTTCCCTTTTTATAAGGGAGGATAGGGGCACTTTAGAAAAAACATAAAATATTATTTTATAATAAAGTCATATTATGTTTATAATAGCTCCAAATTGATTTATTTTGAAGGTAAATTGGGGATGGGTCGAAATCCTTTCAACCAATAGATTTTAAACAGGTTTGGGTCAATATATTATCCTTATCTTTTAGTTTTAACTCTTAGTAAATTAGATTGACATTTACCATGTCACTTTGTATTTTTATATTATATAGTTAATAAACATACCATATACATCCAAAAGACCCCCAAGTGGTCCATTAATGATACATCAATAATTATATAAGTATCTTGTCAGAACGTTTGATTTTTAGGAATATAATATCAATTAATAATATAATATTTGTTCTGAAAACTATTTTATGTCAATTTTGACACTATTTGGTAATTGATTTTTGTGAAAATCATAACAGCATGATTAGTTGGAAAACAGTTAACTAAATCAATACTAACATGTCATATTAAGCTAGAAAATTGGTTGAATTCATAAAAATTCTCAAATTACATTTATTTGGGTATTTATAACATGAATTATGTTAATATTTCATTAATAAGATAATTACTGCATCATCGTTGTGTCATACATAAACTAAATTATTAAATTTCTAAAAATTAGAAATAAAATAACATTATTTAGGAACTATTTTTATCTTTCTAATTAATATTGTAGTCTAATTTATCATTTTTTTAACCCTATATTAAAAATCTTTTAGTTATTAAACATTGATTTTAACAATTTTAACTATTCTTTAAATAAAATAATAATAAATGTCCTAATCTAATCCAAGTGAACCTAAATGGAAATATTTTATTCCTATGGTTGTTTTTGGTCGAATTAAAATTATACAATAGAATTAGGACATGTGTTAGGGTAATAATAATATCATTTTTACCCTCAATTACCCTATTTACTTTTAACCGTGGTAAATAAAAGTAAAAAGACACTATTCGCCAAATATTATTTTTATCTCATTCAACTACATTTTACTCCTTGATATTAACCGTGTCTCTTGGATTATTGAAATTCCACTCACAGAAGCAGTAAAATTATGTTTTAGTTATGTTTGCAAAAAGCTCCTAGGAGGTTGGTAAAAGACGGTGAAAAGTTCAATAAAATTTTTATATATTGAAAATTATTATAAAATGACTCCAATGAATTACATTGAACTTATATATTTATTATGTATTAATTTTGACCTCAAATAAATTTAAATAAAATAAATTATTATTTAAATAAAAAGTTGGTTTTTAAATAGTAACCAAGTGTTTTGACTATTCAACAAAAATTGAATGTTTTCAGAAAAATATCAAAAATTCACCCTAGGGTAATTTCGATATTCAGAATCCAAAAATGAAGTCCATTTTGAAAGATAAAATTTCAAAAAGTGTGAATTAGTATTCATAATGGCTAGTTTATATAATATTTTAATAACATATCGTTGTTTAGTGAAACTCGGTTTTGTGTACAACAAACGCTATCATGGAAGGTCGTGATTGCATGTAAAGAAAGACAAGTCAGGGATGCGTGTAGTGAATGCTCTGTTTGGTGTTGTGTATAACATAATCAAAACTTATCTCATTTATACATTAAAAAAATCTATTCTTAATGTTTTGTAAAATAATTTCCACCAAACTAACTTGAAATTGTGTGTAACACGAGCCAAGAATAGTGTTGCATATACTAAAAGCTAATACGGTGTTGCGTATAGTACAAGCTAAACTTGGTGTAGTGTATAATAAAAGACATCAATGAAATTAAAAGAATATTTTTTCATAAAATCTCGGGGAGTTATAGATATAGAATGAAAAAACATAGTATATGAAAATTCATGATGATTTTTGAGAGGTGGACCATGATATTTCAACATTATATACTAAATCATAAATTGTCTTAATAAATGATAAGATTGTAACATAAAATTTCTACCACATTAGTAATTATAGCCCCATTAGGAAATAACATAAAATGAAACAGAAAATATCCTAAGGATGAATAAATTCCTGATATTAGATGTCAAATGGGATTTATATATAAGCCTCATATATAAATATAGGTGTATAATAAAACATATGTCTCAAAGAAGTAAAATTATGATAAAAATCCATTATTTCATTGGTTACTTGGAAAACTATAACCCCATGAAATGGATATCCTCAAATAGATATATAAATACCAAAAATTATAAGTTGAATAATAATATATTACATTCATGGGAAGTATGTACATCACATATAAGAAAAAATAGGTTAATATATAATGTGTCTCACAAAATAAAAATGTTAGATAGAAATCATTTACCTTGTGTATTGACACCCATCGTACTCATTCAAACTTCCTATTCTTCATGTATGCACCATGGGATCTCACTATATCCTTTATTGGATGGATTTATGTCCTTAATAAGTATTCAATAATGAGTGAAGTAAGTTATAAAGTGATTTTAGTAATGGTTGGATGATCCAAATTACTTGAGAGGTGTGAATAAGTGTGAGGAGTGAGTTAACTTTTATAGTTGATGAGGAGTGTCATTCATGTAAATACCTAAAATTATTCCCTATTGGGAGGTCTCCCTTACCTTATGTGCCAAAAAAATAGAATAACAATTAATGGGAATTATTAATTGGTTGATAAAAACCATCCCCAAAAAATTAATCTTTTAATCAGTTTATTTCTTACTTTTTATGTTTAATCAATTTTATCCTTATAGTTTTTTTGTAACACCCCAAGATTTCATAGTGTGTTATTTCTTCAAAATAATTCAATAACTTGCACTACACGCAACACCGAGTTCAAGCGCACCATGACTTACCAAACAATCCGTTCAAAAAAGGTTATGAATAGTATTAACTAAATTTTAAACTTTATATAATCCTTATAATTTTAGAATCCATATTATGAGTTTCTTAGACATAATGTAAGAACAAATTCATCTTCAGTATTGTAGTTTTACCAACTTTTAATGGTGAACCCTTTTTTAATAAAATATTTTAAACTTTTTGACTAAATGGGGACATCAAAAAAAAAATTTAAAATAAAACATCCCAAGCTTCCACGGTACGCTTTCCTTTGAATAAAACAGTAGCGTGTGTTGTACGCAACTTCGAGATTTTAACACACCACAACCAATCAAACTAGCCGTTATGAATAGTAATACCTACATTTTGAAATTATATATATTTTATATTTCAAAATGGACTTCATTTTTGGATTCGGAATATCGAATTTAGCCTAAGGTGAAATTTTGGTACTTTTCGGATAACTTTCATATTTTGATGAATAGTGAAAATTACTAAATTTTAATTAAAAACAACTTTTTTAATCAAAATAATTAATAGTGATAAATTGTGAATTTGAATGGTTTTAAAGTATATTTAGAGTATATTTTTACCATTTAATATAATGTTGGTCATTGGACATAATTTGACAATTAAACCGAACATAAACAAGTGTCAATCTTTTGATAGTTATTATCTCTTAAAAACACGCTTTTTGTTTTGACAGCGGGAATTAATTTTAAATTAATTTCTGCCACTTCTGTGTTTTGAATTTAGAAAAATGGATTCCATATTTGGAATCAGGATTTCCAAATTGTGTAAATAGGTAACTTTTATTTTTAGACATTTTGAATAATTACTGCGGTAAATATTTTATTTACCATGGTTAAGGGTAAATCCGGTAAATAAGGGTTTAAAAAATAATATTATAATAATACTAAATTACCCTAAAATGTGTCTTAACCCTATTGGTTGATACATGGTCGACCATGGGCATCTTTGGGTCAATTTTGGGACCCCATGGATCCACTTGTAAGTGATAATGACACTTTATATTAATTAAGTTAAAATGAATACAAAAATGACACAAGCATATATCTTTTAGAAAAACAATTGTTACATAGGGTTATATATGCTGGATTTTAGATTATAAATATTCATTAGAAAGATAAAAAGATTTACTACATAATTATATTTTATTTATAATTTTTTGACATTAAATAATTTATTTTATTTATGACACAATGATGATGCAGTAATTACTAAAATAGTAAAAAATTAACATAATTGATATTATAAATACCCAAATAATTATAATATGAAACTTTTAATGAATTAAACAAATTTTCTAGGATAATATGATATATTAGGATTGATTTATTTTACTTTGTTCGAAGTAATCAATCTGTTATGAGTTTCACAAAAATCAACTAGTGAATAGTGTCAAAATTGACATAAAAGAGTTCTTAAAACAAATATTATATTATTAATTGATATTAAATTCCTAAAAATCTAAGTTTCGGCCAAGAGACTTATATTATTATAGTGTAATCATTAATGGACCACTTGGGGGTCTTTTGGATGTATATAGTAAGTTTATTAACCATATTATATAAAAATACAAAGAGACATTGTAAAAGTGAAACTAATTAACTTAGAGTTAATACTTAAAGATAAGGTTAATATAAGTACCCAAACCTGTCTAAATTCTATTGGATGAGTTGTTTTCGACCTATCCCCACCTCAACCTTTGAATAGTCAACTTTTGAGCCATTGGAAACCGAATATTTATTTATTATAAATTAATATTTCTAGCTTTTCCAAAGGTGCCCCTCACCCCTCTTATAAAAGGGCACTCCTCCTTCTCATTTCCTCACACCTCTCAAGCCACTTGGCTCGTCCAAACTCTGCCCAAATAAGCTCCCCACATCCCTCTCCTCCTCCTTGAAGCTTCCCCTTAGGCAGAAAGCATTTCAACAAGTCCTTTGGTTCCAACCAAAGTGAGTTACCTAAATTAAAGGTAACGATTTCTCTTAAATTATTTTCATTTATTTTGCTTCTTCAACCCCCAAACTCTTTTTATTTCCCTTCTTTTGTAACAACACCAGTATCCTAAATATACTAGGATGTTGTTATAAGAAGTATTCAAACTACACATACACACAAATCCATCTAATGGATGATGAACATAATGTTTCTGTGGATGGCAAACTAACGCCTCACGAAACGATGATTGTTCAAAAACAACTTACCGCCTCTCATGGTGGCCATTATGATGGCACTGTAATTAAATATGATATTAATTATATATATTTTATATATAAGCTTCTTTAATTCCATTTTATTTCATACCATTATTCGTTTCATGTCGTATATACATACGATAATTTCATTTGAGGAAGTGCGGACTACCGCCCCCTTAAAATGATATGACTCGTTCATACCACACATGGAACGTATAAAGGATGGTGTTAATGAACTTAAGTAACATATATAAAATATTATATTATACTGGAATAGTAATATACCTATTTATCATTTGGATTCGATTCTTTTAGAATAAAAAATTAAATGGAAGTAGCGTTCGTACGTACGTACGGACTACCGTCCCCACGAACGCGATGAGATTCATTCTCCATCGTATCCATTCAAGTATAATTATCATTTAAGGATTTAAAAATGATTTTTAAGGACTTGATATCATTCTGGATATGAATAAGATACAACAAACATGACTTATGTAACAAAACATATAAAAGAAAATGAGTAAGTTAACACCTGAAACGGCGTTAATACTAAGATATTATTAACAAATCAATGTTAAAAGATCATATATGATATCATATTAAAGTAAATGATTCTTGTATTATTCAATAACAATTATTTCACCATTATACAGTAGGTAAACCTACCATCGACCAAGGAAAAAGTACAAAGTAAGGGATTTTCTTATCTCACTTTTAATTCCGTGAGAATTCCATTGATCACCACTTAATTATTGCATGTGGTGTATGTGTACTGCCCATGATTGTATTCATTGTGTAATATACTTTAATTTATGGGTATTTACATCATCATGGTATGATACTTCTTTCATGGGTGTATGTTTCGAAAGTTACCTAATCGATAAGGGAATTTGAAATTTCAATTTCCACTCATTTGGCTTTACGCATATTTCATTGATTATATTACCCCAAGATTATGTGTGGAATCACTATTCATTTGATTACGTCATAATTTCCACTCCCCTTCCTGTGGATATAAGTTTGATACACATAATCACTCCATTGATAATTCCCAAGTCATTGATATGAACTTGATAAGAGTAATTTTAACTCTTTCACCATTTGTTGAGTTAAACATCCAATTCGTTGGTGTTGTTTTTACAAGAATATGTGTGAATATCCTTTGATTATTTTACACTGAATATCCAATCATATTTAGTGTATTTATATTTTTCACACATAATTATGTTGTTGATTTATCCTTAACCTAAGGATATGGCCTTTATGAGAGATTTCATCTCAACTTACATTCCATTGAGACTTCTTTGTTGATATACACCAAATCACTTTTATGTGGTGTATATAATGTACTTTGACATAGTATATCATGAATTCCCTTTATTCTCATGATATTACAAAGTTTTGATTACCTCAATTATTTGTATTCATGTGTCTCTCTTTTGGTCTGAATCTCTAACCAAAATACCATTTTAAAATGTTTTAAAGAATTATTCTTCTAAATCATGCTCATTAATGTCCATATTTTAAAAATGGTTTTAAGGATTTATTTATATGGACATTAATGTTTTAAAATTAAAAATCCTTTTAAAAAAGTTTCAAAGTGGTATGGGACACTTTGATTCAAAAATCTATTTTTAAATGGCTTTTTGACAAATAGTGTGACTTTTAAATGATTTCAAGAAAAGGGGGATATTTCTCTCAAAAAGTTATGATGATTATTTTCATCTATGTCAACATCCTTCATTATTCATGATTGAGGTTAATGTGATACAATAAAATCTTTCATATTGTATCAAATGAGTTATGTTTGACTGTGGATGTTCTATTTTTATACCATTCATGGTTTGTGGTTAAAGTATTGACATTTCGTATGCTAGTTTTAATACGAATGTTTATTTTATGCTTAAACCTATTCATATGAGGAATGCATTGGACTTAATAAGTGATGGGTGGATCCCGCTATAGCTCCTCGATGCATCGGTAGGTCTCATGAGACAAACTAGTGTCTTGGCACAAGGCCTTGGCAAAATCTTATTTGTAGTCTTGGCACGAGGCCTTGGCTATGTGGTTATGATAGTCTGGCATTATGCATTCCATCATTATGAAAGTGGTTATTGATATTGCATGTGATCATTCGACTAGTAGAATATCCATGTGAGTAAGTAAATGGCATTATTTCATTTTACCTTCGCCATTTTATGCTGAAGTTTAAATTTAAAAGGCTTTTGTTTTAGTTATAAATTGCCTTAAGTGTTTATGCTTATTTATGAAAGCTTCTGCTATAATGTTATCCTTACTGAGCATCCGAGCTCACCCCTTTCAATGTTTTATTTTTCCCAGGATTATGAAGAAGTAATTTATGAATGACCTGCAGGGATAGTATGAGGGGATATGAAGACAAGATGTTTTTTTTGATGTAATGTAAAAATTTATGGATGTATCTAGTTATTCCAAGGCTACTAAACTAATCGGTCTTTCGAGACTTGATCTTTCTCATGATCATGCCAATGTTATGTAATAATGCACCGACTCTAGGTAATTAGGGTCGGGGCGTTACAGTTGGTATCAGAGCAAGTTTAGTACAAACCTTGGAAGCTAGATTTAGATAAACTCTGATTAGAGCACGTAGACCTAAGATGAACTTTGAGGATTAGTATAAAATAACTTCCTAGAATTTTGGTATTGTAGAGATTTTGTTAGTTTTCCAAGAAATACATCCCTGTCTGGATACGAGCAGGTAGAGGCGGCTCTGGCACAGATGTACCTAGGGGTAAAACCCGAAAACACCGCTTTGAGCTAGACTCGAACGGGAACTGGTGCACGACAACGGGCCTTGCTGCACTCTTGGTTACGACACTCCCGGGGGATATGCTTAGGATAATTTACATTTTCTTTACAAACCAATTTAAGTAATATATATATAAGATGAGAGTAAATGACCTTGGTTAATCCTAATATGTTTCAAATTGAGAATATGGTGACATTTTAATCCCTAAATGATTTTACGACTACTATTACTCACATAATGCTTTATGGTTTTAGTCAATGGCTGGATTCCAAGGAAGTCATAGTGACTTTGAGAATGATGTACAAGATGGGAACGGTGGTGGCAATGAGCAACAAAATGGAATGTTGATAGGCGTAAAAGATATCGTCTTTATGCCAAATCAGTTTTCCAAAAATATGATCAACAACATATATATTAACCAACTCCCAGACTCAACAAGGAAGATAAAGGTGATAAATGATAAGAGCTCCAGCAATGGAGACCATGGAGAAAAGAACCCTCAATTTTCATCATGCAAGAAATGTGGAAAGAGACACCTAGGAAAGTGTCTCAATGGGACAACGAAATGTTTTACGTGCGGGAAGGAAGGACATAAAGTAAAGAATTGCTAAGAAAAATGAAGAGTACTATGGAAGAAGATAAAAATGGTCCCAAGAGTCCATTTACAGTCATTTGCCGTAAATGTAGGGGACCTGGCCATTACCCGAGTGAATGTCATATTCTATAGGATATTTTCTTGGTCAAAATAGAATCTATGTGGGAATAAATGGTTGGATAAATGTTTAAAAAGTATTATCACTCCTTGTTGATGGGTTTACTATGGAATAATTTTCTCTTGTATTTGTAACCCCGCAGTTTTCCATGTGAGAATGATATTTGAGGAAGAATTGTCTCTTCTCTTGTGGATATAGGTATAAATAACCATTTGGATTTATATGATCATTGGGGTTTGAGAGAATTATAAGTTATTCTAATTTGGGATGAAGATTCAAGGTATGATATAACATTTGTGGTTAAATTTATGATATAGTATTTTGAGGAATTTATCTCATTTTGGCAATATTATAAAATATAGTTTTTGAAAAAGGACAACACGTAGACCGTGTGACAACCCGTCGCGTCGGACAAAGCTATGAGAATCGAACCCACAACCAAAGTGCGATTGGGATTTAACGCCTACCACTGGACTACGTGAAGTCCCTGGTTAGTGTGACTTTTTTTTAGTTAAATGATTTTATTGATCAATAATAAGTTGATTTGGGAAAATGATTTGGTGATTAAGTGATAAATGTTATTTTGGAAGATGTTCGCTTTGTTGGGAACACTATATGCCCAAGGAAAATAGAATACTATGGGGTTTCATTTGTGGAGTAATGATAGATTTTTATCTACGTTTTTATTGTGGATTTATAGTGATTTGGGTTATTTATGGAAATGATTAACCTATAATAGAGAATATGTGATTAGGTTAATTACTTTTGAGTATGTGACTTTAAGAGTATCTGATGTCATTTGGAGATACAATTTAACATGGGAGACTACATAATCAAATTCTTCTATGTTTTGGGTTTCAATATTAGTTTGGATTATATTAAAGGATTTTAAGGACAATTGGTTATTGAATGGTATCTATTTAACTTTGGGGTATTGTTGGTTTAATTTTAGAAATTAAGATTAGTGCATATTTATCTCAATGAATATCCTTTTGGGGGATCATTAGATCATTCACTGACCATTTTGGTTTTGATTAATCTTCAAAGATAATGTAAATATATGGTTTATCCTGCATGGATCATGTGATTCTATAGAAGTTTATTCTAGCTCTTCCAGTGTGACCAAGTCTTCTTGAATACTCATCGTTTAAAAAAAAATTGAGTTAGTGGTGGAAATTTATTAAAGAATGAAAATCTACTTAAAATTTAAGTATATCTCATAATGTTCTTAGTCAATATCATAAATGAATTCCTCTTCCTTATGTAAGGTAACTTTAAAAAAAATGTTTTCCTAGATGGTACCTTAAATCATCACTAATTTATGGCTTTGGGATTGTTGGCCTTTTCGTAGCCATGTTCTCTACCACTCTCCATCAGATAATTGATGGTTAGATTTCTCCTCCATATCCATATTTTCCTACATGGAACCCTAGTATGTGTTATTTTCGGTAATCTTCATACTTTCCACTCTTTATTTTAAATAGAGGCCTCATTAATTCATTTTTCGATGTGGGATTTCAACTAAGATATTTTGAAATGTCAAAAATGTGTGATCCTAATACCCTATATTTTGTTGAACCGATGGTACTTCAAATCATCATAGATTGATGAGTTTAAGGACCTCAATTTTATACTTGTTTGTGATTGATGACCTCAACCACTACCTATAAATATTTACGTTTTTCCTCCAATTATATGTCTCTAATTTCCACCAATGTTCTCCTAATCGAGATTATAATTTGGTGGTGACCCTTTCATTTCTCTTTTCCTCATATTAAGACTAAATTTTAGTAAACCAATTTCCGATGTGGGTTTTCCCACAAATATATTTTCTATTTTCAACCTTTTATTTTCGAAGAACAATTTCAAATTGCGAGGACGCAATTTATTGAAGGAGGGGAGAATGTAACACCCCAAGATTTCATAGTGTGTTATTTCTTCAAAATAAATCAATAACTTGCACTACACGCAACACCGAGTTCAAGCGCACCATGACTTACCAAACAATCCGTTCAAAAAAGGTTATGAATAGTATTAACTAAATTTTAAACTTTATATAATCCTTATAATTTTAGAATCCATATTATGAGTTTCTTAGACATAATGTAAGAACAAATTCATCTTCAGTATTGTAGTTTTACCAACTTTTAATGGTGAACCCTTTTTTAATAAAATATTTTAAACTTTTTGACTAAATGGGGACATCAAAAAAAAAATTTAAAATAAAACATCCCAAGCTTCCACGGTACGCTTTCCTTTGAATAAAACAGTAGCGTGTGTTGTACGCAACTTCGAGATTTTAACACACCACAACCAATCAAACTAGCCGTTATGAATAGTAATACCTAATTTTTGAAATTATATATATTTTATATTTCAAAATGGACTTCATTTTTGGATTCGGAATATCGAATTTAGCCTAAGGTGAAATTTTGGTACTTTTCGGATAACTTTCATATTTTGATGAATAGTGAAAATTACTAAATTTTAATTAAAAACAACTTTTTTAATCAAAATAATTAATAGTGATAAATTGTGAATTTGAATGGTTTTAAAGTATATTTAGAGTATATTTTTACCATTTAATATAATGTTGGTCATTGGACATAATTTTACAATTAAACCGAACATAAACAAGTGTCAATCTTTTGATAGTTATTATCTCTTAAAAACACGCTTTTTGTTTTGACAGCGGGAATTAATTTTAAATTAATTTCTGCCACTTCTGTGTTTTGAATTTAGAAAAATGGATTCCATATTTGGAATCAGTATTTCCAAATTGTGTAAATAGGTAACTTTTATTTTTAGACATTTTGAATAATTACTGCGGTAAATATTTTATTTACCATGGTTAAGGGTAAATCCGGTAAATAAGGGTTAAAAAAATAATATTATAATAATACTAAATTACCCTAAAATGTGTCTTAACCCTATTGGTTGATACATGGTCGACCATGGGCATCTTTGGGTCAATTTTGGGACCCCATGGATCCACTTGTAAGTGATAATGACACTTTATATTAATTAAGTTAAAATGAATACAAAAATGACACAAGCATATATCTTTTAGTAAAACAATTGTTACATAGGGTTATATATGCTGGATTTTAGATTATAAATATTCATTAGAAAGCTAAAAAGATTTAATACATAATTATATTTTATTTATAATTTTTTGACATTAAATAATTTATTTTATTTATGACACAATGATGATGCAGTAATTACTAAAATAGTAAAAAATTAACATAATTGATATTATAAATACCCAAATAATTATAATATGAAACTTTTAATGAATTAAACAAATTTTCTAGGATAATATGATATATTAGGATTGATTTATTTGACTTTGTTCGAAGTAATCAATCTGTTATGAGTTTCACAAAAATCAACTAGTGAATAGTGTCAAAATTGACATAAAAGAGTTCTTAAAACAAATATTATATTATTAATTGATATTAAATTCCTAAAAATCTAAGGTTCGGCCAAAAGACTTATATTATGATAGGTTAATCATTAATGGACCACTTGGGGGTCTTTTGGATGTATATAGTAAGTTTATTAACCATATTATATAAAAATACAAAGAGACATTGTAAAAGTGAAACTAATTAACTTAGAGTTAATACTTAAAGATAAGGTTAATATAAGTACCCAAACCTGTCTAAATTCTATTGGATGAGTTGTTTTCGACCTATCCCCACCTCAACCTTTTAATAGTCAACTTTGGAGCCATTGGAAACCGAATATTAATTTATTATAAATTAATATTTCTAGCTTTTCCAAAGGTGCCCCTCACCCCTCTTATAAAAGGGCACTCCTCCTTCTCATTTCCTCACACCTCTCAAGCCACTTGGCTCGTCCAAAATCTGCCCAAATAAGCTCCCCACATCCCTCTCCTCCTTCTTGAAGCTTCCCCTTAGGCAGAAAGCATTTCAACAAGTCCTTTGGTTCCAACCAAAGTGAGTTACCTAAATTAAAGGTAACGATTTCTCTTAAATTATTTTCATTTATTTTGCTTCTTCAACCCCCAAACTCTTTTTATTTCCCTTCTTTTGTAACAACACCAGTATCCTAAATATACTAGGATGTTGTTATAAGAAGTATTCAAACTACACATACACACAACTCCATCTAATGGATGATGAACATAATGTTTCTGTGGATGGCAAACTAACGCCTCACGAAACGATGATTGTTCAAAAACAACTTACCGCCTCTCATGGTGGCCATTATGATGGCACTGTAATTAAATATGATATTAATGATATATATTTTATATATAAGCTTCTGTAATTCCATTTTATTTCATACCATTATTCGTTTCATGTCGTATATACATACGATAATTTCATTTGAGGAAGTGCGGACTACCGCCCCCTTAAAATGATATGACTCGTTCATACCACACATGGAACGTATAAAGGATGGTGTTAATGAACTTAAGTAACATATATAAAATATTATATTATACTGGAATAGTAATATACCTATGTATCATTTGGATTCGATTCTTTTAGAATAAAAAATTAAATGGAAGTAGCGTTCGTACGTACGTACGGACTACCGTCCCCACGAACGCGATGAGATTCATTCTCCATCGTATCCATTCAAGTATAATTATCATTTAATGATTTAAAAATGATTTTTAAGGACTTGATATCATTCTGGATATGAATAAGATACAACAAACATGACTTATGTAACAAAACATATAAAAGAAAATGAGTAAGTTAACACCCGAAAGGGCGTTAATACTAAGATATTATTAACAAATCAATGTTAAAAGATCATATATGATATCATATTAAAGTAAATGATTCTTGTATTATTCAATAACAATTATTTCACCATTATACAGGAGTTAAACCTACCATAAACCAAGGAAAAAGTACAAAGTAAGGGATTTTCTTATCTCACTTTTAATTCCGTGAGAATTCCATTGATCACCACTTAATTATTTCATGTGGTGTATGTGTACTGCCCATGATTGTATTCATTGTGTAATATACTTTAATTTATGGGTATTTACATAATCATGGTATGATACTTCTTTCATGGGTGTATGTTTCGAAAGTTACCTAATCGATAAGGGAATTTGAAATTTCAATTTCCACTCATTTGGCTTTACGCATATTTCATTGATTATATTACCCCAAGATTATGTGTGGAATCACTATTAATTTGATTATGTCATAATTTACACTCCCCTTCCTGTGGATATAAGTTTGATACACATAATCACTCCATTGATAATTCTCAAGTCATTGATATGAACTTGATAAGAGTAATTTTAACTCTTTCACCATTTGTTGAGTTAAACATCCAATTCGTTGGTGTTGTTTTTACAAGAATATGTGTGAATATCCTTTGATTATTTTACACTGAATATCCAATCATATTTAGTGTATTTATATTTTTCACACATAATTATGTTGTTGATTTATCCTTAACCTAAGGATATGGCCTTTATGAGAGATTTCATCTCAACTTACATTCCATTGAGACTTCTTTGTTGATATACACCAAATCACTTTTATGTGGTGTATATAATGTACTTTGACATAGTATATCATGAATTCCCTTTATTCTCATGATATTACAAAGTTTTGATTACCTCAATTATTTGTATTCATGTGTCTCTCTTTTGGTCAGAATCTCTAACCAAAATACCATTTTAAAATGTTTTAAAGAATTATTCTTCTAAATCATGCTCATTAATGTCCATATTTTAAAAATGGTTTTAAGGATTTATTTATATGGACATTAAAGTTTTATAATTAAAAATCCTTTTAAAAAAGTTTCAATGTGGTATGGGACACTTTGATTCAAAAATCTATTTTTAAATGGCTTTTTGACAAATAGTGTGACTTTTAAATGATTTCAAGAAAAGGGGGATATTTCTCTCAAAAAGTTATGATGATTATTTTCATCTATGTCAACATCCTTAATTATTCATGATTGAGGTTAATGTGATACAATAAAATCTTTCATATTGTATCAAATGAGTTATGTTTGACTGTGGATGTTCTATTTTTATACCATTCATGGTTTGTGGTTAAAGTATTGACATTTCGTATGCTAGTTTTAATACGAATGTTTATTTTATGCTTAAACCTATTCATATGAGGAATGCATTGGACTTAATAAGTGACGGGTGGAGCCCGCTATAGCTCCTCTATGCATCGGTAGGTCTCATGAGACAAACTAGTGTCTTGGCACAAGGCCTTGGCAAAATCTTATTTGTAGTCTTGGCACGAGGCCTTGGCTATGTGGTTATGATAGTCTGGAATTATGCATTCCATCATTATGAAAGTGGTTATTGATATTGCATGTGATCATTCGACTAGTAGAATATCCATGTGAGTAAGTAAATGGCATTATTTCATTTTACCTTCTCCATTTTATGCTGAAGTTTAAATTTAAAAGGCTTTTGTTTTAGTTATAAATTGCCTTAAGTGTTTATGCTTATTTATGAAAGCTTCTGCTATAATGTTATCCTTACTGAGCATCCGAGCTCACCCCTTTCAATGTTTTATTTTTCCCAGGATTATGAAGAAGTAATTTATGAATGACCTGCAGGGATAGTATGAGGGGATATGAAGACAAGATGTTTTTTTTTGATGTAATGTAAAAATTTATGGATGTATCTAGTTATTCCAAGGCTACTAAACTAATCGGTATTTCGAGACTTGATCTTTCTCATGATCATGCCAATGTTATGTAATAATGCACCGACTCTAGGTAATTAGGGTCGGGGCGTTACAGTTGGTATCAGAGGAAGTTTAGTACAAACCTTGGAAGATAGATTTAGATAAACTCTGATTAGAGCACGTAGACCTAAGATGAACTTTGAGGATTAGTATAAAATAACTTCCTAGAATTTTGGTATTGTAGAGATTTTGTTAGTATTCCGAGCAATACATCCCTGTCTGGATACAAGCAGGTAGAGGCGGCTCTGGCACAGATGTACCTAGGGGTAAAACCCGAAAACACCGCTTTGAGCTAGACTCGAACGGGAACTGGTGCACGACAACGGGCCTTGCTGCACTCTTGGTTACGACACTCCCGGGGGATATGCTTAGGATAATTTACATTTTCTTTACAAACCAATTTAAGTAATATATATATTTGATGAGATTAAATGACCTTGGTTAATCCTAATATGTTTCAAATTGAGAATATGGTGACATTTTAATCCCTAAATGATTTTACGACTACTATTACTCACATAATTCTTTATGGTTTTAGTCAATGGCTAGATTCCAAGGAAGTCATAGTGACTTTGAGAATGATGTACAAGATGGGAACGGTGGTGGAAATGAGCAACAAAATGGAATGTTGATAGGCGTAAAAGATATTGTCTTTATGCCAAATCAGTTTTCCAAAAATATGATCAACAACATATATATTAACCAACTCCCAGACTTAACAAGGAAGAGAAAGGTGATAAATGATAAGAGCTCCAGCAATGGAGACCATGGAGAAAAGAACCCTCAATTTTCATCATGCAAGAAATGTGGAAAGAGACACCCAGGAAAGTGTCTCAATGGGACAACGAAATGTTTTACGTGCGGGAAGGAAGGACATAAAGTAAAGAATTGCCGAAGAAAAATGAAGAGTACTATGGAAGAAGATAAAAATGGTCCCAAGAGTCCATTTACAGTCATTTGCCGTAAATGTAGGGGACCTGGCCATTACCCGAGTGAATGTCCTATTCTATAGGATATTTTCTTGGTCAAAATAGAAGCTATGTGGGAATAAATGGTTGGATAAATGTTTAAAAAGTATTAGCACTCCTTGTTGATGGGTTTACTATGGAATAATTTTCTCTTGTATTTGTAACCCCGCAGTTTTCCATGTGAGAATGATATTTGAGGAAGAATTGTCTCTTCTCTTGTGGATATAGGTATAAATAACCATTTGGATTTATATGATCATTGGGGTTTGAGAGAATTATAAGTTATTCTAATTTGGGATGAAGATTCAAGGTATGATATAACATTTGTGGTTAAATTTATGATATAGTATTTTGAGGAATTTATCTCATTTTGGCAATATTATAAAATATAGTTTTTGAAAAAGGACAACACGTAGACCGTGTGACAACCCGTCGCGTCGGACAAAGCTATGAGAATCGAACCCACAACCAAAGTGCGATTGGGATTTATCGCCTACCACTGGACTACGTGAATTCCCTGGTTAGTGTGACTTTTTTTAGTTAAATGATTTTATTGATCAATAATAAGTTCATTTGGGAAAATGATTTGGTGATTAAGTGATAAATGTTATTTTGGAAGATGTTCGCTTTGTTGGGAACACTATATGCCCAAGGAAAATAGAATACTATGGGGTTTCATTTGTGGAGTAATGATAGATTTTTATCTATGTTTTTATTGTGGATTTATAGTGATTTGGGTTATTTATGGAAATGATTAACCTATAATAGAGAATATGTGATTAGGTTAATTACTTTTGAGTATGTGACTTTAAGAGTATCTGATGTCATTTGGAGATACAATTTAACATGGGAGACTACATAATCAAATTCTTCTATGTTTTGGGTTTCAATATTAGTTTGGATTATATTAAAGGATTTTAAGGACAATTGGTTATTGAATGGTATCTATTTAACTTTGGGGTATTGTTGGTTTAATTTTAGAAATTAAGATTAGTGCATATTTATCTCAATGAATATCCTTTTGGGGGATCATTAGATCATTCACTGACCATTTTGGTTTTGATTAATCTTCAAAGATAATGTAAATATATGGTTTATCCTGCATGGATCATGTGATTCTATAGAAGTTTATTCTAGCTCTTCCAGTGTGACCAAGTCTTCTTGAATACTCATCGTTTAAAAAAAAATTGAGTTAGTGGTGGAAATTTTTTAAAGAATGAAAATCTACTTAAAATTTAAGTATATCTCATAATGTTCTTAGTCAATATCATAAATGAATTCCTCTTCCTTATGTAAGGTAACTTTAAAAAAAATGTTGTCCTAGATGGTACCTTAAATCATCACTAATTTATGGCTTTGGGATTGTTGGCCTTTTCATAGCCATGTTCTCTACCACTCTCCATCAGATAATTGATGGTTAGATTTCTCCTCCATATCCATATTTTCTTACATGGAACCCTAGTATGTGTTATTTTCGGTAATCGTCATACTTTCCACTCTTTATTTTAAATAGAGGCCTCATTAATTCATTTTTCGATGTGGGATTTCAACTAAGATATTTTGAAATGTCAAAAATGTGTGATCCCAATACCCTATATTTTGTTGAACCGATGGTACTTCAAATCATCATAGATTGATGAGTTTAAGGACCTCAATTTTATACTTGTTTGTGATTGATGACCTCAACCACTACCTATAAATATTTACGTTTTTCCTCCAATTATATGTCTCTAATTGCCACCAATGTTCTCCTAATCGAGATTATAATTTGGTGGTGACCCTTTCATTTCTCTTTTCCTCATATTAAGACTAAATTTTAGTAAACCAATTTCCGATGTGGGTTTTCCCACAAATATATTTTCTATTTTCAACCTTTTATTTTCGAAGAACAATTTCAAATTGCGAGGACGCAATTTATTGAAGGAGGGGAGAATGTAACACCCCAAGATTTCATAGTGTGTTATTTCTTCAAAATAAATCAATAACTTGCACTACACGCAACACCGAGTTCAAGCGCACCATGACTTACCAAACAAGCCGTTCAAAAAAAGTTATGAATAGTATTAACTAAATTTTAAACTTTATATAATCCTTATAATTTTAGAATCCATATTATGAGTTTCTTAGACATAATGTAAGAACAAATTCATCTTCAGTATTGTAGTTTTACCAACTTTTAATGGTGAACCCTTTTTTAATAAAATATTTTAAACTTTTTGACTAAATGGGGACATCAAAAAAAAATTTTAAAATAAAACATCCCAAGCTTCCACGGTACGCTTTCCTTTGAATAAAACAGTAGCGTGTGTTGTACGCAACTTCGAGATTTTAACACACCACAACCAATCAAACTAGCCGTTATGAATAGTAATACCTACTTTTTGAAATTATATATATTTTATATTTCAAAATGGACTTCATTTTTGGATTCGGAATATCGAATTTAGCCTAAGGTGAAATTTTGGTACTTTTCGGATAACTTTCATATTTTGATGAATAGTGAAAATTACTAAATTTTAATTAAAAACAACTTTTTTAATCAAAATAATTAATAGTGATAAATTGTGAATTTGAATGGTTTTAAATTATATTTAGAGAATATTTTTACCATTTAATATAATGTTGGTCATTGGACATAATTTTACAATTAAACCGAACATAAACAAGTGTCAATCTTTTGATAGTTATTATCTCTTAAAAACACGCTTTTTGTTTTGACAGCGGGAATTAATTTTAAATTAATTTCTGCCACTTCTGTGTTTTGAATTTAGAAAAATGGATTCCATATTTGGAATCAGGATTTACAAATTGTGTAAATAGGTAACTTTTATTTTTAGACATTTTGAATAATTACTGCGGTAAATATTTTATTTACCATGGTTAAGGGTAAATCCGGTAAATAAGGGTTAAAAAAATAATATTATAATAATACTAAATTACCCTAAAATGTGTCTTAACCCTATTGGTTGATACATGGTAGACCATGGGCATATTTGGGTCAATTTTGGGACCCCATGGATCCACTTGTAAGTGATAATGACACTTTATATTAATTAAGTTAAAATGAATACAAAAATGACACAAGCATATATCTTTTAGCAAAACAATTGTTACATAGGGTTATATATGCTGGATTTTAGATTATAAATATTCATTAGAAAGCTAAAAAGATTTACTACATAATTATATTTTATTTATAATTTTTTGACATTAAATAATTTATTTTATTTATGACACAATGATGATGCAGTAATTACTAAAATAGTAAAAAATTAACATAATTAATATTATAAATACCCAAATAATTATAATATGAAACTTTTAATGAATTAAACAAATTTTCTAGGATAATATGATATATTAGGATTGATTTATTTGACTTTGTTCGAAGTAATCAATCTGTTATGAGTTTCACAAAAATCAACTAGTGAATAGTGTCAAAATTGACATAAAAGAGTTCTTAAAACAAATATTATATTATTAATTGATATTAAATTCCTAAAAATCTACGGTTCGGCCAAGAGACTTATATTATGATAGGTTAATCATTAATGGACCACTTGGGGGTCTTTTGGATGTATATAGTAAGTTTATTAACCATATTATATAAAAATACAAAGAGACATTGTAAAAGTGAAACTAATTAACTTAGAGTTAATACTTAAAGATAAGGTTAATATAAGTACCCAAACCTGTCTAAATTCTATTGGATGAGTTGTTTTCAACCTATCCCCACCTCAACCTTTGAATAGTAAACTTTTGAGCCATTGGAAACCGAATATGAATTTATTATAAATTAATATTTCTAGCTTTTCCAAAGGTGCCCCTCACCCCTCTTATAAAAGGGCACTCCTCCTTCTCATTTCCTCACACCTCTCAAGCCACTTGGCTCGTCCAAACTCTGCCCAAATAAGCTCCCCACATCCCTCTCCTCCTCCTTGAAGCTTCCCCTTAGGCAGAAAGCATTTCAACAAGTCCTTTGGTTCCAACCAAAGTGAGTTACCTAAATTAAAGGTAACGATTTCTCTTAAATTATTTTCATTTATTTTGCTTCTTCAACCCCCAAACTCTTTTTATTTCCCTTCTTTTGTAACAACACCAGTATCCTAAATATACTAGGATGTTGTTATAATAAGTATTCAAACTACACATACACACAACTCCATCTAATGGATGATGAACATAATGTTTCTGTGGATGGCAAACTAACGCCTCACGAAACGATGATTGTTCAAAAACAACTTACCGCCTCTCATGGTGGCCATTATGATGGCACTGTAATTAAATATGATATTAATGATATATATTTTATATATAAGCTTCTGTAATTCCATTTTATTTCATACCATTATTCGTTTCATGTCGTATATACATACGATAATTTCATTTGAGGAAGTGCGGACTACCGCCCCTTTAAAATGATATGACTCGTTCATACCACACATGGAACGTATAAAGGATGGTGTTAATGAACTTAAGTAACATATATAAAATATTATATTATACTAGAATAGTAATATACCTATGTATCATTTGGATTCGATTCTTTTAGAATAAAAAATTAAATGGAAGTAGCGTTCGTACGTACGTACGGACTACCGTCCCCACGAACGCGATGAGATTCATTCTCCATCGTATCCATTCAAGTATAATTATCATTTAATGATTTAAAAATGATTTTTAAGGACTTGATATCATTCTGGATATGAATAAGATACAACAAACATGACTTATGTAACAAAACATATAAAAGAAAATGAGTAAGTTAACACCCGAAACAGCGTTAATACTAAGATATTATTAACAAATCAATGTTAAAAGATCATATATGATATCATATTAAAGTAAATGATTCTTGTATTATTCAATAACAATTATTTCACCATTATACAGGAGGTAAACCTACCATCGACCAAGGAAAAAGTACAAAGTAAGGGATTTTCTTATCTCACTTTTAATTCCGTGAGAATTCCATTGATCACCACTTAATTATTGCATGTGGGGTATGTGTACTGCCCATGATTGTATTCATTGTGTAATATACTTTAATTTATGGGTATTTACATCATCATGGTATGATACTTCTTTCATGGGTGTATGTTTCGAAAGTTACCTAATCGATAAGGGAATTTGAAATTTCAATTTCCACTCATTTGGCTTTACGCATATTTCATTGATTATATTACCCCAAGATTATGTGTGGAATCACTATTCATTTGATTATGTCATAATTTCCACTCCCCTTCCTGTGGATATAAGTTTGATACACATAATCACTCCATTGATAATTCTCAAGTCATTGATATGAACTTGATAAGAGTAATTTTAACTCTTTCACCATTTGTTGAGTTAAACATCCAATTCGTTGGTGTTGTTTTTACAAGAATATGTGTGAATATCCTTTGATTATTTTACACTGAATATCCAATCATATTTAGTGTATTTATATTTTTCACACATAATTATGTTGTTGATTTATCCATAACCTAAGGATATGGCCTTTATGAGAGATTTCATCTCAACTTACATTCCATTGAGACTTCTTTGTTGATATACACCAAATCACTTTTATGTGGTGTATATAATGTACTTTGACATAGTATATCATGAATTCCCTTTATTCTCATGATATTACAAAGTTTTGATTACCTCAATTATTTGTATTCATGTGTCTCTCTTTTGGTCAGAATCTCTAACCAAAATACCATTTTAAAATGTTTTAAAGAATTATTCTTCTAAATCATGCTCATTAATGTCCATATTTTAAAAATGGTTTTAAGGATTTATTTATATGGACATTAAAGTTTTATAATTAAAAATCCTTTTAAAAAAGTTTCAAAGTGGTATGGGACACATTGATTCAAAAATCTATTTTTAAATGGCTTTTTGACAAATAGTGTGACTTTTAAATGATTTCAAGAAAAGGGGGATATTTCTCTCAAAAAGTTATGATGATTATTTTCATCTATGTCAACATCCTTCATTATTCATTATTGAGGTTAATGTGATACAATAAAATCTTTCATATTGTATCAAATGAGTTATGTTTGACTGTGGATGTTCTATTTTTATACCATTCATGGTTTGTGGTTAAAGTATTGACATTTCGTATGCTAGTTTTAATACGAATGTTTATTTTATGCTTAAACCTATTCATATGAGGAATGAATTGGACTTAATAAGTGACGGGTGGAGCCCGCTATAGCTCCTCGATGCATCGGTAGGTCTCATGAGACAAACTAGTGTCTTGGCACAAGGCCTTGGCAAAATCTTATTTGTAGTCTTGGCACGAGGCCTTGGCTATGTGGTTATGATAGTCTGGAATTATGCATTCCATCATTATGAAAGTGGTTATTGATATTGCATGTGATCATTCGACTAGTAGAATATCCATGTGAGTAAGTAAATGGCATTATTTCATTTTACCTTCGCCATTTTATGCTGAAGTTTAAATTTAAAAGGCTTTTGTTTTAGTTATAAATTGCCTTAAGTGTTTATGCTTATTTAGGAAAGCTTCTGCTATAATGTTATCCTTACTGAGCATCTGAGCTCACCCCTTTCAATGTTTTATTTTTCCCAGGATTATGAAGAAGTAATTTATGAATGACCTGCAGGGATAGTATGAGGGGATATGAAGACAAGATGTTTTTTTTTGATGTAATGTAAAAATTTATGGATGTATCTAGTTATTCCAAGGCTACTAAACTAATCGGTCCTTCGAGACTTGATCTTTCTCATGATCATGCCAATGTTATGTAATAATGCACCGACTCTAGGTAATTAGGGTCGGGGCGTTACATTTTACTAATGTAACATTTATCTTCTTATTTACCTAGGTAATTTAACATTTAACAAAAATATTAAAAATATATTTATTAGGTTTTTTATACCAAATTATTAAATATATTAAATCCAATTCATTATATAAAAATCATATGGGTGTGTAAAATTAATTATAATACAAACACATGTATTGCACAAAACCACGTTTAACCTAAATCGTGTTAATTAATTTTAATGTTTTTAAAAATCATTATGGTAAAGAATTAAGATAACAATGTTATATATTATAAATTATAATTATTAAAACTATTAATTCCATTTTCCTAAATTACATTAATATATGTATCAGAATTTAATTTAAAATTAATGTCTCATAAGCAATGAGAAAGCAGGTTTTTTTAAATAGAAAATGTTCAAAAGTTTGAAATGTTTTTATATCTAATTTCAAAATGAAATTGACTCAAATGAAATAAATTTATTTATAGATTTTAAATTGAACTACTGTTACTTTATATCTGATTTAAAATATAATTTAACATTAAAAATTATTTAAAAAAATGACAGTTTTCAATTAAAATTCTGAATTTTTCAATATTCATGAAATAGAGAAACATTTCAGAAAAATCCCAAATATTAACACTCAGATAATTTTTACAATAATAATTCAAAAATATAATATATTTTATCAAATGAATTTTATAAAATTTTCAAAATTCAATTTTAAATTTAGTGTTCCAAAAAGGCACCAAAATTTCTTTTGAGAAAAATACGTTTTAAGCATAAATTTGGATTTATTTTTATCTATTTTATAGAAGGAATATAATTTAAATGTTAAAAATTTTATGGAATATATAATATCTAAGTTAATTTTTAATTAATTGACAAAAAAATTATATTGTTAATTTATTTATAAAAAACATACTTCTGTGCATAAAAAATAGTTATTAAGAGAAATATTTCATTTTATTTTAAAAAGGGTTTTATTTTCATTTCAAATAAATTGATAACTAAATAATTACTTATATAAACACGTTTAAACTATATTTTGATAAAAAAATCAATACTATTATTAGCTTCCATTACAATGGCTCGGGGTCAACTATCATATTAAATAGTAATATTTTAATTAAATTTCACATTATATTTAAACTTTTTGTTTAAAGTAAATCAATATAATCATGGTTTTTCATGTAACACAAAAAAATTAAATAACTCAAGATAAAATTATTGTTGTGTGTAGTGAAATATTAACTTGGTGTAACATGCAACACAATCCATTAAAGAATTTTAATTTATTTGAAATAAATAATTCATAAAAAATCATGGTGTTATGTAGAACCTTGTTTCTAGTCAGAAACCTCTAACATATAGAGAGGATTAGCAAAGTTCATGTAGAGGATACTGGTCTAGGAACCTATTGAATTTTATGGGGTGTTAGGGATTAAATTTTGTTTATTTTTTCTTTTAGATAATTAACAAAAAAATGTTTGGGCATTAAAAACAATTTTAGTAGAAAGATTTTAAATACCCCAACTCTAGTGTCCTAAAGTTGGTGGTTACATTATAAAATTATAACTAGATAAAATTAATAACATACACAAAAATTTAATAGTTTAGTATTCATAGTAAACTATATGCATACTTTAATTTCAAATTATAATTGGAAGCATAAAATACGACATAATATTTTCATTGAGTACACAATTATTCCGTTTAACATATCCGCACATATCAACCATAATACACTTTATGTAATCATAGAGAATGGAAAAATATTAAAGTAGTTTAATATAAGTCTTAGGGTGCTTATGTTTATAGAGGAATATATCCTGAATAAATAATGATAAACAATATGCCAAGGTAAATAACTAAAACACATTCCATTTAATCAATAATTTGAACATAATATAGAAGGGATAAATAATGATAAAATAATTCCATATACATAAAAATATAAGAATTAAAATTTCTTTGGATATTATAACTAATATTATAATCACATGGACATGAAATAAAAATAACATGGTGAGGGGATTCATAATGTCATACATCATAGTCATACAGTAAAATCCTCATGCCATGACATCACACATAAATGGGTAGGACCTCATATAATACCAAATATAGTTAGTCACATTAGATGTAACAGTGCATCAAGGACCTATATTGATACCATCCTATTACTTAATAAATATAATTCATTCCTTATATGAATAATTAATACAACTAAATCAAATTTCTTTAATGAAGTCAATAATTTTTTCATATTGGATAAACTGGTCTTATTGAATATCAATACTTTCCCCAGTATAAATGTTCATAAACCATCCAAAGAAATATGATGAATAGTTCAATTAGAGTACATCCTCAACATAAGACTCAAAAAACAATTTTGTAATAGATGATAATAGTTTAA
Source organism: Viscum album (assembly GCA_963277665.1). Lineage (NCBI taxonomy): Eukaryota > Viridiplantae > Streptophyta > Magnoliopsida > Santalales > Viscaceae > Viscum > Viscum album. The sequence continues at coordinate 30,787 of CAUJRU010001199.1, read as the reverse complement.
AGAGATTAAATGAATATTTCTTAAGTAAAATAACATTTTACTTTGAAAATATTTTTTAAAATCTAAAAAATGTATGTGTAGTAAATTAATTTATTTCCTTGAAATCATAAATTTAAAATTACAAATTAATCTAAATAAAATTTATATGTCATGATGGCTATAAATTCCATTCATTCTATATAAGTTAAAAATCAATCTTCCACTTTTTTTACGAAAAATCAGGAAATACGTTATTTAGAAACAGACATGAAGATTACATTTAAAACCATTTATAAAAAGTAATATAAGGGTAAAATGAATTTTAGAATGAATTAGAGAATAAAAAAAAAATTTAAATAAAATTTATAAAATTTTTACATTTAGGAGAAATGTTCCTCAGTTGAGACATAAAAATAAACATTCACAAATAAAGATGAGATTGTGAAATAAGCCTTACCCCAAGGGTTTCTTTTGAGTCATATGCCCCATTAAATAAATAACTTCAAGTAAAAGTTTAAATAAAATGAATAAAAATATATTTATGATATAATATATCAAATTGTCAATTTATACACCACAAAAAATAAATAAATTGTGAAAATGTAATATATCTCACAGAAGTAGATGTGAAATGAGAAACCCTTACCTAAGGTTTGACATCGTTAAAATTTGTTATAAACTCTTGTTGAATGGGTTTAAATATGTTATTTATTTATAACAGAACCATAAAACCATATATGATCCTCATATATCATCTTATAAGCCATTGTTTAATAATATTTCGTTATTTCATTTGTTTTAGATGCTAATTACTACATTTTCCCATGCTTGTTTTGTCATGTATGTTCTAGTTCTTTTAAGTTGTATATACTTCCATCATATATATAATATTATTAATGGTATAAATATAATGTATATTAAATATATTGATAATTAAGGTCATTCATAAATGATATAGATAGAAAAATGAATCACACAGTTCATGAAGACGGTAGGTCGTACGTATACATGAATTTTTTTTATGGATGGAAAAAAGTTAGATGAATAAATAAACATCATTTTACCATTATTATGTCATATATATATTATATATTAATTATTTATATCATTATAACCATCCATTTAATGTTGTTATGAAATACAAATTACACTACTACGTGTAGACGGTAAATTGTACGTACACATGAGCGATTTTTTTTCACTTTTCTAGGGATATAAGAAAGATGGGATATGGATGTAACATAATCATAAAAATATATATTTATATTTATTATACTATATTTATTATTTTTTATGTTTAAAAAATGAAGATTAATTATAAGAAAAATATTAACTTGAAAGACTCAGTAAATATGATTACCTCTTTTTTAGTGTAATCCCTTTGGATATCTTTTTTATGGGACCATGTATAACTATTTTGGAAAGTAAATAACCTAATGAACATGGATAATCTATTTTATAAGAGGAATGGTCGTGTTTTTGTTGATATAGATGGCTCAAAGTGTTGTAAACATGTGAATATGGAGGTTCCCTTTTATAATTGTGGTCGGGGGCATCTTGGCATTTCTAGAACTTCTAAATTAATATAAATTAATATTCCATTATAAATGCCTAAAAACTCATTTATTTAAAATATAGGATGATTATGGGTATAAATATTCTCATAAAATAATTTTTTAACAAGTTTCGATCATGGTTTTACACTTATAAATTTAGTTTAATCTCTTATTGACCCTTTTGATAATTACCATAATATTAAACATTTATACGTTCTAAGGGCCAATAATGTTACTTTAGAAAACCAATAGATGCACATTTTTTTTAATTATGTTAATTTTAATATTTTAAATATAATTTTTTTGATTTTTCCATTAAATGAATAATTATTGTCCGCATTGCGTAACAATTTAAGGTAATTATTTCATCACTAATAATTAAAATTAAATTATAATAGTGAATAAAAAATTTTATATTTTAAAATAATATTTATAGTTGAAAATATCTTCTGGATAACCCCATATTAAAAATAATATAGTAATTAAAAACAAGAATGCAGAATGTTTGACTTTTATCGAAATAAAATACTAATAAGGTCATAATCTTACCCAAATATCCATTAAATTACATATAGAAGAAAAATTTAGGAATATTAATGAAATGGAATCATAAAATAAAATTAATTGAGGTTTTTGAATCATTTTATAGTCCTTTTCCTTAAAGTTTTAACTTAATTTCCTGATTTACCCGTTACCATGGTAACTAAAACTACCATGGTTTTTTTTCATATTGAACAAAAATAAACAGGGAATATTTACTAAATTTGGACCTAATGAATCCAAATATGGAACCAATTTTGAAAAATTAAAAACATTTATGTGGATTAATTTATTTTAAAATTTAACAGGAATACACAAGGAAAAATAGGTTTCCAGAAAAATTCCCTTTTTAAGATCAAAGGAGATTTTATACCAAATTCAACCATGAATTTGATTCCAATAAACCGAAAAAAATATTCATAATATAATATTACTGATTTTAATTTTATATTATTTTAAAATGAAAGGTAACTTTTAAAATGGTTGAAACAAAAATATAGTTTCCAATAAAAATTTGTATTTTTCAATATTCGCTAAAAAATAAGTCCTTTTAGAAAACTATGAAAATTTTACCAAAAGTTAATTTTGATATTATGATTTCAAAACTGATATTATTTTTATAAAATTTTATTTTTATAAATTCTAAAATTTAATTATGATATTTTCTCAATAAATATCAATTTTAAAGAATACATATTAATAAAGCATAAGATAAATTTAGTGAATGTTTTTTAATTAGTTTGTAAGTGTTAATAAATAAATATGTATTGAGTAGGACATTTATATATATATAAATTCATTTAAGAATATTCTTACCAGAAAATTTAACAACTAGTTTGTAATAAAAATATTTAAATAATATTTTGTGGTTCATTGAATCTTGGTGTTCTGTGTTGTATACGCTATCGAACTTAGTGTTCTTTTAAAATCATAGGGTTTTCTTTCACCCGGAGATATCAAAGAGACTATATTTGTTTAAACAAAATCATATAGTAAAATCTTGGGGTGTTACATCCCCCACCCCCTTCGATAAATTTCATCATTGCAATTTGAACTTGTGTTTGTTAATTATTCATTTAAAATTTAAAAGTTCTTTTATTTAAAACCCACATCATAAAATGGGAAAATAAAAATTCAATTAAAATTTGGGAAAAGGATATAAAATAGTGATCACAAAACTCGGCTTCTAAATATGAAAACTATGGTAGGAAGTGAAAATATAGACATGGAAGGGAAAGCTAATGCCTAAAGACTAATAACGAGTGGTTGAGAACATGTTAATGAGAATTTTATCCACCACACAACTATTAAAATGTGATGGGTTAAAAGTAATTTTATTTCTCAATAATAAAATCAATCATATTATATTTTTATTTCAAGTTCATTTTCCTAATTTCAAGTAATTATTTTACTATCTAGATAAGGTACTTAAGAAAATAATCTTACCTGATTACTTTCCATGTCATAAGTGTATTCTCATCCTTTGGTGGTGATTTAATGTATTTCCAATTCATCCATTACTCTACGAATGGTTATTCATGATGAATTTTTCATCCTTTAATCACTTTTAATAAACCATAACATCCATAATTCATTCCCTGACACTCGAAATATTTACTGAAAAAAATTGATAATGTTGGTTATCAAATATGATAATTCAAACATTAAATTCAAAAAATAATATAAAAATTCCAACTTAATCCATTCAATAAGTAATTAACCAAAAGGCTCTTCCAAAATATAACTAATGACATTAAAAATATAAATATTTGATCATACATTTATCCCTAGACAATATAATTTAGTTCAAAATGTCACATTCCAAACATGTTAAAACTTTGATCACATATTCTTTTAAAACATGGTAATATATTGAATCAAATTAAAAAATTAATGAAAAAATTCCTGATTTCAATAATCTCCTATATCTTTATTCCTTAGATAAAATATCATATTATTGAATGTATTTCATAAATATAAAACATGCATTAAACATCATCATGAATTAATTAGTCATCAAATCACTATCAGTTTTCATGTTTATAGAAACTATCCCATAAAAATCTATTTATCATTATTATCTCAACATCAGAAATATATTTATTATTATGTTCCCCAAATCATGTGTTTTCCAAAATATCAACTTTCAAGAAAATCACTCCTCTTGGTTACCGGTACTATTCATCACATTCTTCCAAATCATTAATGAATATGTAATTCAGTAAAATATTTAAATATCACATGATTATTATAACCAAAATATCATTGATAAAATAATCCTATAGCGTAAATATTGAATCCAAATACACAGTCTCATTAATCATTCTACTTCATTGTTAATATATTAACTATGACTCATCATATTATTCCATAATACCTTCTTCCTTTCATATGAATTTTTTTGTCTCTCCATCATCAGTAGTATAACCATTACTCGTACAACTGTGATGATTATATTCACATTAGTTCCCCCTAGGAAATCAATTTTCATAATTACCATACTTTCGACATTTAAAATAGTCAACCATTTATAATAAAATAGGGAGACCATTATTATTATCCATTATCTTAACAGAGAATTTCATTTTTCCTCAGGAATTACTTGATTTGTGTCCTTTTTCACACATAAAATTTTTTTCTTTCCCTTTGAAACATTATCCTAGGTGTTTATTTCTACACTTTGTAAATGATAGAAATTGATCCTTCTTCTCTCCATGATCTCCATTATTCAACCGCTTAGTAGACTATATCTATATCTTCTTTGGAGAGTATAAGAGTTGGTTAAGCTATAAGTTCTTAATCATATATCATGATAACTGATTAGGCACAATCACAATACCCTCTACCTGAGTAATCATCCCATTTTGTATGTCATCAACACATTTTCTATCACCTTAAACATTAACCTAGTTTCTTCTAGTTCTATCCATTGAATAAAACCAAAAATAATAATGTGAGAAACAAAAATCATAGTGGGAAATCATATAGTCATGAAGAGTCATTTATAGTATATCTAAATCATGAGATATTATTTTCAATATATGTCACCACAAGATTAACCTACATTACCCATGCTCATTACTAAATATAAAGGATTATATCCTACTCATAGACTTACCCTCAAAGTCATCCATAGGTTTATAATTTTAAATAAATGTTTTCATAATTCTACTGATCAATGGTTCTATTAAACATCATCTGATACCAACTGTAAAGACACAAACTCTAGTTGATTACATTCAGTGGTAGCTTTATTGTATAGTCACTAAATTCATGGAATCACATCCTGAAATACTAGATATTTTAGTATTATTGGTAAACTAGATAAATACATGAAAGTAATATTACAATTGAAAACATAAAATACAACACAATATTTTTTTGGTACACTATTATTCCCTTCATTATATATTTGTATATCAATCATGATACACTTTATGAAATCCTGAAAAAATGAAACCTAAGAAAGGCGTGGGCTATAATTACTAGTAAGGGTATGTGTACAATAGTAACATTCGTGATTAAATACTTATAAATAATATGGAAAGGTAAATAACTGAAACACATGAAATTTAAACAATAACATGAAAAAAATGGACGGAATAAATAACGACCGAATATTTCCTTTCATTTAATCACATGAGATTGAATCTTTTCCATGAATATTCTAACTAATTGAATAATCACATAGTCATCAATCTCTAATCTCTTAGTGAGGGAATGCATAATGTTGGTCATCATAACCGTACTCTCTATGCTACATTCCAGGACATCTTATATAAATGGGTAAGACTTTAACCAATACATAATCTATTTTATCCCATGAGACCTACCAATGCATAGAGGGGTTATATCAGGCCCTGTGTTTCACATAATATAACAAATGTTTCCCTCATATGAATAAATAATACAACTAAATTAGCATGTCTTAGAAAAATCAATAACCATAGGTATTGAGAAAACATGTTATATAAAATACCAATACATTCCCTAGTCAAAATGATTATAACCAGTACAAATAAATATTTTAATGGTATCATTATATTAAATAATCAAAATAGTATTCAACAAAGGATTTTGAAATAGTTTAAAATACTTTAAATAGATTACTAGAAATTTTTGTTTGGAAAATACCATTTGTAATTTGAAAATATTTTTTCATATCAAAATACTACCACATAATAAAGAAATAATTTTCTTTAAAAATAAACTTTTAAATTTGTAATGTAATAATAAAATAAGTTATGTTTCATGGTGGTGGGAAATTATGGTCCGGTCATATAAGAAAAAATCACTCCTTTTAGACTTTGGTAATAAAAATCATGATGTACCTTATTTGGAAAACGACAAGAATATTCCATTTAAAACGTTTTGTAAAAAGTAAAAAAACATAAAGATGATTTTGAAAATTCATTTTAGAATAGTGAAAACATTTTTATAAAACATGTACATAGAAGAGATATTTTCTTCGTCTGAGACATTAAAATAAAAATTCTCGAATAATGATGAAATTGTGAAATAAACCCTTGCCACTAGGTTTTATTTTAAATTGTAAGACCCATGAAAGAAAAAACATCAAATTAAACATCAAATAACATTAATGAAAACAATTATATGATATAATATATAAAAGGTACAGTATATACACAAAATAAAATAAATAATTGATGATTATTGAATATATCTTGCAAAAGTAAAAGTGAGATGAGAAACCATTACTACAGGTTTGAAATCCTTAAAATTTGTTAGAAAGTAATATATAATTGTTTTAAACATGTTATATATTTATAAAAGAACGATAATATCAAATATGATCCTATTATATCATCTTATTACATATTTGTTAATAATATGTCATTATTTTCCTTGCTTTAGATGCTAACTGCCTCCTTTTCCCATTCATGTTTTTTCGTGTAAGTTCTAGTTCTTATGCATAGCATATAGTTCGGTAATCTCAAGAATATTATTCATGGTATAAATATCATATATATTTAATATAAATATAATTATGGTAATCTATAAAATACCGAGATAGAAAAATAATTTACAAATTTCATGGAGATGGTAGGCCTTACAGATGGATGGATGCCGATTTCATTTTTCGATGGATGGAACAAAATAATGATATTGAATAATTCACATTTACATAATCATTATTATTTAATATATATAATATATATATTCAATATTCCAATTTTTATAACAATCCATGTAATATGTTGATTAAAAATGAATTACACCAATACGTGGAGACGATAAGCCATACATACACACGAGCGAAGATCCTAGTTTTTGTTGGATGGAAATGAGATGGAATATGATTGTAACGTTATAGTAATAACTTCTAAGTATATCGATGATACGATATTTTTTATTTTAGGATTATTTCAACACATGAAGATGAAGTATAAGAAGAGATAAACATGAAAAAGTCAGTAAATATGATTACCTCTTCTTCGATGGAATACATTTTTATCTCAAGTTAAGGGACTTCAGATTGCTATTTTTGAAGGGAAAAACCTGAGGAACATCTATACGGATTTTTATAATAGGAATGGGAGGGTTTTGGTAACTGTATATGTCTCTAAGTGGTATAAATAAGTCAATAATAAGTTTCCATTTTATAATTGAAGTTACGAGAATCATTGATATTCCTCAGAATATTAAATTAATATAAATTAATATTCAATTAATATTCAACAAAAATAATTTATATAAAATATTTGAAAATTATTTTTCTAAATTATCTTATACAAAACCTTTGGAAAAGTTTTGGTCTTGATTTTACCCTTATCATTTTCGTAATCTCATGTTAACCCTTTTTATAATTATTGTACTATTTAAATGTTATACACTCTAAGGTTTAATAATGTTACTATAAAATGAAAAAATACTGATAAATATAAAATGTTATATTTCATTAACCTGATAACATTAATTTTATCTATTCTAATATTTTTATTAATTTTATATCATTTGTGAAATTATTATTTACTATAAAATATCTACATTGTAAATTCTTAGAACTATTCATTACTCTGACTTTAATAATATCAAGACAACACATGGAATTGGAAAAAAAAATTATTATATCCCTAACATTTTATGTTAATATATAAAATTAGTATATGAAATTATTTATCTCAAATTATATTAAATTTATAATTTTCATTTTCATTTATTTTAATTTTCTATTAATTAAATAATTAATGTGTTATTGTTGTGTAAGAATTTAAGGTAACTATTTCATCAATAAAAATTAAAAATAAATTACAATGAAGAAGATAAATATTTCAGATTTAATAAAATTATTTATATTCAAACATATCTCCGAGATAACCCCATATTAAAAATATTAAAATTATTAAAAACTAGATTGTGAAATGTTTGACTTTTCTTAAAATAATATAATAATATTGTCTTATTCTCATCCAAATTCAAGTAAAATTCTATATAAAAAATCATGCATGATTACGGATTAAATATACTCATTAAATAAGAATAATGAAAGATTTAGGGTCATTATATAGACATTATCATTTTTTTAACATTAATTACCTGATTTAACTTTTATCGTAGAAACAAAAATTACCAAACTTACAATTAATATTGATAAAAAATAAAAGGGAACTATAAACTAAATTAAAAACCCCGAAATCCAAATATTGAATCCATTTTTTAAAAATCAAAATATATAAGTGGTAGAATTTAATTTAAAATTAAACTGTCAAAATGCAGTGAGATACTGTTTTTCAAGAAAATTTCCATTTTAAGTATAAAAATGCTTGTATACCTGATTCAAGCTCCTTTTTACACTTTATTTTATCTTTTTTCTGTGAAATTTTGACATCTATATATAAATTAGGTAATTTTTAAAATGTATGGATCACTTACTTTTATACTTTCTCAAACACCTTGTTCTCTTAGAAAACTATTTTCAATTATTCATCAGATCAAAAATATTTCTCATTGCAATGTGAAATAAATTCATCCTTGGATTTCACATTTATTCAAGAGTGTTTCATAAACAAAAACTTATGAAACATAAATATTCAAATTCATTAGCCTCTAATATCTTGGTGTGGGGATTCCAAATATGATGATATTTGGTCTTGATCATGCTTAGAGAAGATATCTAAGGTGGGTTCTTGGAGAATCAACTGGGTTTTCTTTTACGTTATTCATTCATTGTGGTTTTTTCTAAATCTGTTGAGGTAGGATTCTTCCTTTTCGACTCTACTTAGTATAACTGATTTAAATGATTTCAAATTGACTGTGTGGTGTTTATTTAATTACGATTTGGTTTATGAACAATTTTTGGAAACCTTCTTGCATGAGGGTTGTGATATCATGAAAAATTAGATATTTTAAATGAGTTCTTTGGTTCATTATTTTAAAACATGGATTTTAAAAAGGGGGATTTTTTTGGATTGATGGAACATAAATGGGAATTGGTTTTTTCAAAAAAATGGGATGTTTTATTTAAATCATTTGTTTCTTTGAAATTGGTTTTGCATTGGTTTTCAATAAAAGATAGGTTTTTATTGAAGTGGTATATTTTATAAATGGAATGATTTGGAATAAATGGTGTTGGTGTGAGTTCACGCTTAATAGGCCCTTAATATTGGATGACTACAATTGGGATACCTGGGACGTGACCCTAGATTGGGGGTGTGTTTTATTGGGACACATGGTAATTGGATGAGAGATCGCTCATGAGTATGAAACCATTGGATGAAGCTTTTATGTGTGGGTGTGTTGTGAATTATGGAATCAGTATGAAAAATGATAAGAATAATGGTTTTTAAATATTTTCTATATATTTTCTTGAAAAATAACTTACTGAAAATTGGTTTTATTTAGTTTTGTTTTCGCTTGGTTACAAATGGTTTTTGGAAATTGTTTTTATTTTGTTATAAACTGTTCTGGTATATTGTTTTATAGGAACTATTTTATAAAAATGTTGATAAATTTTATATCCTAGTGGAATTATTAGTGAATTCATTGGGGAAAACAAACTGAGTTTTTTACTCACCCCTTCTTTGGCACTTTGATGCTTTTGCAGACGTTTTCTTCTGGGACTGGGTAAAGGTTACATTTCCCACGTTTTTAGCACTAACCCATGATTTCTTGGGTGGTTCGGTGATTGCGGAGCTTCGAGATTGTGGATCGTGGGTTATTGTGGTCTTTTGAGAGTCTTTAGATGTTTAACCATAGTATACTTTGATAACTGTTTGGTCTTCCACTGTAGCACACATTGATGTGGTTTTGAAAAACATGAAGTGGTTAAGTTGTATCTCCTTCATTTATGCATCATTTAATAAATGGTTTGGTTGTGGTTGTTGGTTTATTAGTTTATTTCAGAAAGGGTAAATCATCCCCCACTTTTATATCAAATCTTTCGGCATTTATTTCTGACCTTTGGCATCTTGCGGATGTCACTTAAGGCTAAGTAATGACTCGGTGTGCTCTCAAGCCAATAAGATTGAGTGGGTCATTACAATAAGAAACTGGATCATTGCATATCGTAATTTCCCACATATTTCTCAGAATAGTTTTGGTACCCTATCTAAACTCAAATCATCTCATAAGATATTCATAAATCAAGAATCTTCTCAACCACTGAAAGTCTCGACACCCATATCATATAAAAGAAGAGTAATTCCTATTTCTACTCGTGTTCTTATTTTTTATCCTTCCCAATATTATAAAACAATATATTTCATAGTATCCTAATATTACTTTTTATTTTATACCCATATGGTGAATCCTATATAGTACAGTATTATTATGCCCTCCACCCCATCCCCATTCTTCTTCAATATCTTGGTTGTTCTCTCAGTTTTCAATACATGAATTCCCTTCAACCACAAAACTTCTCTATCTCTCTCTCTCTTCCTTTTTGACTTTTTTATGTTGGTAAATTCAAATATAAAATTTATTAATCCCATCCTAATTTTCCTTTTCTCAAATTTACAATACATGGGTGTCTCCAATGATCCCTCCTATTCATTTTTAACTCAAAAATATGTCTCCAAAATTATGATTGGGGTACCATTTCTCATTTCATAGATTTTTTTAAAATGTTTCTTACAGATACATCTAGTATCCTCGAGAGTATGAATCTCATCACATACCAGAAAAACATGCACATCTTACATTATTCCATGGTTGTATAAAAATTACACATCATTCAAATTTTTTTGACAGATTAATATTCACATAATGAGAAGCTTTGATATAAATCTATATATATTCCAATGTTGAATATGTATATCCTATATTGTATATTAGCTCATATAACTTATTCTTAAATCACTCAGTTTGACTACTCATCCCATATATCTTGAATCACAACTCACTAGGATATATATAACCTAACGCACATCTCATGCAGATTCACTTTTAATTCAAATATTTTATTTACCCTAAACTTCCTCATTTCACGCTTGATAAAATTTTTAGTAATTAAAAATATATTAATATTCATTTTCACAATAATTTATATTGAATAACAATATTATTTGATTTTAAAACACATAGGTACAACATTCACAGTATTAAAAAAAATCTTTATAATAATGAATATTCTATAATTTTCTATTTTCTATAATTTAATAATTATCCCAAAATATATCTAAGTGTTGTACCATAATATGAACCATGTACTCTATAAATATGTACCTTAAAATGTATTTAGGTTTCATTCCTTCTTCATAATCTCAACCTCAACTCAAATGTACCTTAGGAAGTCCCATCTCACCCAATATATTGTTTATCCCCTATACTGTATAATGTCAATATATAACCTATAAAGTCTCCTCAATCTGGTTTCACAGTTTTCATAGGGTAAATTTAGTTTTATGATTCATTATAGGGTTTATTTGTACCTTAAGAAATTTTATAGCCCTTTAAAGTTCTTTACTATGATACTTGTGTACCACAAAAGATATTAGTTTCTTAGAATTTCAAAACGGGATATAGCCTATAATGTTGGGGTGTACCCATAGAAGTCTGTTGTATCCTAAAAAGTTACCAATAAAAATTATGAAGGTTCCTTAGGAAGATTAATTACCCTTATAACGTTCCTACATTTTACCCTATAGAGTGAAACTTGTACCCTACAAAATTATATTTACGGTTTATATCTTTTCCAAATCTTTCAACTCTTTCAAAGAATTTAACATACAAAATTATATAGTTATACCCTATAAAGGTACCTTTATACCCATAGCCATTTTTCTAATTCAGTACCACATTTCCAAACTACTCCAAAATCAATAAACCATTTTAAATGCACTTTAATGGATTCTAAATCATTTCAAATTACCTCTTAATATCTCCAAGTATTTATTGGAATTATTTGAATAATTCAGAACCCATCTTGCTTAATTACAATAAACATTGGATCATTTAAATACTCAAATTAGAGTATTTAATCAAATATTCATTGCCATATATTTCTATCATAAAAATAAACCCCTAAAAACCTTTATCTAGGATTGTTTAATCACATATTCTAGAATTCTATAATAGAAATACACTAGTATGGATCCATCCACATATCAAGATATCTTCTCACTCGTATAAATTTTGGGTTGGTGTGTTGGTTTTTCAGATGTGTTTGGGACTGTGGTAGTGGGGGATGGGGAAATGTGATGTTATCCTCCCCTCTCTTTTCTCGATCATTTTGGATTTATTTATAGGGTTCAAGAGTGGATTCTTTTTAGGGTTTCAGTCTCATTTCTCCCCTCCATCATTCTATTTTATTCTATTTTGTGCCCGTTTTTTATTTGTATGTTATTAGGGGTTTAACCCATCGTCCCCCTCTTTCTCTTCAGCATTGTGTTGGTGTTTCTTAGTGGTCATCAGTGGTGTGAGGTTGAAGAATGTGGTGATGGGTTCGTCAGGTAGCTCACTGGTTTTGGTCGGTTCAAGACCATGATGGTGGGTTTCGGTGGATGTTTGGAATGTCACTGACATTTTGTTCGTTTGGCGCTAAGGTGACCGGTTCTCCAGAGTGTTCTTCCCATGGTGACTCCTCTTTGATTTTTATTCCAACATGTAATGTGGCTCAACGACATTGAAAATGTAAACAGAAATGAGTTTATGTGTCTCAGAATTGACGATACTGACTTCTCTAATGCTGGTGATGGTTTCCAATGGTCTCTCACTATAGTGATGTTGGTGTTCTTACCAGTGTTGATGATGATCCTAGTGGTGCTCTATAGTGACAACGATGGATATCACGGTGATGATGGGGGTTTGAGGTGGTGATAGTGATCTGATGGCCATCATCCTCAATGTTCGTGTTTGCTTATCAAGGAGACTGTGACTGAGGTGTGATGATGGTTTGATAATTTTTTGAATTTAAAAACATTAACTGGTTATGTCATTTCATTAGAATCATTTTGGATTAGAGGTTGGTGATGGAATTCATGTGGACCAAGATTGTTTTTTGAATTTTGAAATTGTTAATTTTTATTTTATGGCACAGTATTCTTGATTTTCACGTAGGTTTCATGTTGTGGTTTTAATCTAGAAGGTTTTACCTTTTTGGAACCTTGTTAAGGTTCACACTTAACCTTTAAAAGTGTTATTAGAATATGAAAAATATAGATTGTGTTCTTTCATCCTTTACTTGTGAAATGGAATACACTTCTTATATTTGTGGATTCTCAGTCCATTACTAGTCATCAAATATGTAAATTTAGATTCACATTGATTGCAAATAAAATAAAAAAACAATGGGAACTTCAATATCACCCATTAGATTTATTTTCAATATATTAAACATCCTAACACAAAAAATGTATGTAAATACTTATATTAAAACTCACTTTTCCCATCCCCATTAATAATAACAAATACAAACTAGGATAGAAATTATCACATCTTCTCTTATAAATTTTATGAAACCACCCTCCCTCCTGTTTTATCTCTTTTATAGGTTTTCGTTTTATTCTATGAGAGAACGGTGACATCACTTGTTCTGTTAGAAACTTTTAATCAATTATTCAACTCTAAGTATACTTCAGTTAACCAATTTTTATAACACCCCAGTACATCAATATTTAATTCTCCATTAAATAATAATATGTTCAATAGAGTGTAAAAAAAACCAATATCTTAAATGAATCTAGATATGCTATAAAAAATATTAATATTTAAATATGATCATTATAACCTAGTTATAGGTTCGACAAGAATGAATAAAAGAAACCATATTATGAAACATATATATATATATATATATATATAATTTTAACTTAATAAAATGAATAATCTTTAATAAATTAATTACCAATTACTTATAAATGAATATAATAAATTTTGAAGGTAAAAAAAGATATTTTTCATGAAACCATTTTTATATATAAAGTGTTTTATTATATTAAAATATTAATTTAATCAGAAATAAAAAATTATTATATTGAAATAATTATATTATATATTCAATCTAATTAATTAACATTCATTGAATTATGGTTCTTATTCATGGAATGAGAATAAAATCATTTTATGCTTCAAAAATACCTTTTCTTCAATAATGGTTTTTGTGGTATTTTATGCACGAATAATATAATTAATTTATATGACACATAGATTATTTTTTTAAAAGGAAATATTTTTTGAAATGTTGATGTCATAATATGATAATAGTGGATTATTGGGATTTTTATGAAAATATTGATTCTTGAGTGAGTAGTGAAAAATGTTAGTTTTTTACAAAACCTTTATTTATTTTCTTCAAAAAAAATAATGTAAAATCCCTATTATGTTTTTGATTTATTTTTAAAGTAATGTTGCATAAATTGTATTTAAAATTATATAAATAAATATATATTAATCAACATTATATTTTTTGTATTAGTTTATTTTTATGCATAACAGTGCATTTGTCTAAAGATTGTTTTTCATTGAATTGTGTACACATAAATTAAAATTGATTTCTTCCACATATAAATAATTAATCTCATAAAATTGATTTTAAATTTTTAATCAACATGTTAAAATTTGGTTTAAATTTCTATTTTATTTTTTTCCTAAAAATATTATACGAGTAAAAAAATAATCTATCGTGGTAAATGTAAATTAAGTTAAATATTGAAATTAGATAGAAAAGGAAAAAAATATATAAAAATACCAATTATTTGTATTTATTAAAGGTCTATCGACCTATCCTCCTATCTGGATGTTTTTTGGTTTGACACTTTGAAATATTGGTCGGCTACCACGAGATGGAATCTTTATATTTAATAAAATGTAATTTTATGTCATTTTTTATCATAAATATGTTGTAATTATTAGGGGAGGATGGGAGTGGAAACATTCAGCATGTTATTAGAAAATGGGGATTTACAGGGTTCACTACGCACAATGGATTTCCAATGGGACTTGGAAATTGATCTTCTAGCTGGAGGGACTCTTCTTGGTGATCCAGCTATCAAAGCCCCTTCATCGAAAAGTGAAGAGGATGCACCATGCACTGTGGTGACCCAAAACTTTGGTTCATATCCATTTGATTATCTAGTTCATTTAGAAACCCCAAATACTCTAGGACATCACTTTTTCTTTAGGTGTTCTAATCAAATTTTATTAGTAGATAGAGAGTCCCAGATATCGGAGGTTTGTGAGACTGTGGGTTAAGGTAGACTTCTCCCTCACACTAATTCATCTTATAATTCTACTTTTAGTAGCACACCAAGTAGAGATCTTCATGGATTATGAGAGGAAACCAATTAATTTTTTTACATGAAAATCCATTGAGAATTTATATGATAAATGATAGATAAATTTAGTCTATTAATACTACATGATAGATGGATACACTTATGTTGACTACATATATAGTCATGAGATCCCATATGTAGGGACCATTGCTATAGTCAATGCATTTACCGGTGATATGGTCATTGGAACCAAGAATGCAGGAACCTGTGTAGATGAACTTATGCAAGCTGGTAGTCTTGGAAGTTATGTTGTTGAAAAAGGTAAGGGGTTTCTCCATGAGGAACCGACCATATCTATTGAGGGAATGAGTGCTAGTTGGGTGAATATTCTTGTGTCTAAAATAGATGAAGGAATAGAGGGAACTAAATGTTGGAACAACTATGTATTAAAAAAGGACTAGAGGATCTCCTGGGATGATTCTAGAGATGCGGAGGAAGGAGAGACCATGAAGACCATTTATAATGAGGTGTCATCTAGAATATCTAATCATGAGAATTTTTTTCTGAGAGAGGTGGATCATAATCTGATGCAGGTGTAAATTCCAACTAAACAAATAATAGGGAAAGGAAAAAAATTGTGGATGAGGATTAATGTTTCTTGGTAACTCCTAGGAATGTTGGGCCTTTCCCGCCTTTGGTTAAGTAGGCCTTGACAATGATAACTGATGTGCATGATAATGTCCATCTGGATCCTAATGTTCCTTACACAGTAAATCCTAGGGAAATACAATGAGTATCACTTATGTTTCCTCGTATTTTCCTTTAAATAGGATAAGTTATGAAGCATTGGTGACTAAGGAGAGTGAGCTTGCTCTATTGGAACCTGGTCCCGAGAAAGACAATGTCACGTTGGATTACATCTTAATTAAATCCCAACATTTGGAAGTGTTTGAGGAGGTTCTAGGTAATTCTCATGATAGAACATAATTTATTCAAAAAAATTATCTCATTGGATGGAAATAACTTGAGCTTTATACTACTAAGTAAGAATCACAAAAATTCTATTTCCATTCTAGCACTTGGAAAACTCCAAAGTAATGGTAATGAGGTAGACAACCAATAATCCAGGGTGGTCCATGAGAAAGGGGATGTAGAAATAAATGAAAATCGACATTTATTTTTCTTTTTTGGTGGCCATGGGTGCCCCATATTTTCACTACATTCTCTTTTATTTATTTCTTTATATTTTCCCTCATCATTAATAAATTTTCTAAGACCATAGATTTTCCAATGGTTTTCACTATTTGGGTATGTTATCATGATTATGATAAGAATAAATATAAATCATAAGTGAAAAAATATGTACATAATGGTTTATAATAATTTAATTTTTTAATAAAACATTTCTACTATTTAAATATATTATAATTATTTAAAACACTTATGTAGGGTTGATACAACACTTCTATAAGAAATGGAAAATAATCAAATAAATAGTTTTGTAAATAATAAAAGTGATAATATTTGGATGACTTATGATGTTACACAAACTTTATAGATACTTATGAATGATAAGTTATGATTTTAGTGTTTTAATTAAAATTATATTTTATAGGGATTCCTTTGAAGTCATGTTTTGTGAATATTTCTGAAAATTACTTTAACTGGTATTTAATGACTAAAAAACCAATTAAAATCATTATAGAGTAATAAAATTTTTATAATAACTCATTTTAGTGTGAAATTATTGTGGATATCATGAATGGTCGATTTATGTGCCATTTTTCATTTTTAAAATTACATTCATGACCCTTAAATATTGAAATATTTGATACAACAGTTAAGGTTAAACAATATTAGTGAGGGGATTAAAAAAAATAACATGTTTAAAATGAAACATAAACCTATATAAATATGATTAATTTTTTATATTTAAATTTTATCCTCCTCATATGTTAACATATGACACTTTGTATTTATTTCATAAGAGTTAGATACAAATTATATATATTAATATTTCTTGTATTTGTAATACTATCACCCACCTCACATATAAAAATGAATATCCTCTCATATAATTTTCAATAATATTAAGAAATTTAAATTCAAAAAAACTATAAAAAAATATTAAAAACCTTCCTCTTAATGTTTAAGAGGTTTGTATCACACAAATATACCAACATAAGAAATATTAAGGTGTAATCATGGGGAGGTTTTCTAAAGAAGATGTATAATTATTAACTGAGTGTTTCATGTAAATTTATTCTATTACCTACTTAAAATATTTTTTAACAATGTTAAAATTATAAAATTATTTACTTTCATATCAAAAAAATTATTATGAATGTGGTACAACACCTTTTCATCTTCTTTTCTATCCAATTATAAATGAAAAATGTCACACATGTATACATGTGGACTTCCACCTCCATGAAGCAATGTGTTTTATTTTTCTCCATTGTCTCAAAAGTCTGGGTATTTTGATGAAATTAATGAATATATATGATATTAATAAAAATGTATTACTACAAAGAATAATAAATTACTTGCCTTTTTACCCTTCCACCCTTTGAAAAATGATAACGTCGCTCGTGTGTATGTATGGAATACCATCACCACAAAGCAATGTTATTAATTTTTCTTGTTTTTCTTCCTTGGATTATTATAAATTTGTATTAAATTTATAATCATGATAATTATGAAATGATTAAAATTATTGATTTGATAGATCCTTGACCCATTTGACCATGGTCATCCTACCAGCGTTTTTTTGGAATTATGAATCGAGCATCCTCAAAACATCCATTGTAAACTTAACTGATTTAGTAAGTTAATAGGTAAAGGTAATAAATGAAATCGAAAAATAAATATAGTGTAATTAAAAATAAAAGTTTATTTATTTATTATAAAAAATATATAATTTTTTTAATCATGATTTAGAAAATATATTAAATAATAAGGGATGTCGAATATGGTATTTTCCATTATAACCTTATTTTATAGTTTTCTTTTAAAAATATTTCTCCTCCATGCCGATGTTTATCAAAAATTTCAAAAATTTCATTCTTTATGTTTCAAATATTTTCAAATGTAATTTTTAAATAATTTTTACATTCTTTAAAAATGATTAAAATGAATCATTTCCAATTTATTTTACATGACACACATTTGACTTTTAAAAAGTGTGAAAATAATGTTCACTTTTCATATATATGACATGAACATATTTTTCCATCATAATTAAAATTATTTTATTTTAATGATATTTTTCAAATAAAATCATTTTCTCATAATTCTTTTAATTTATATTTAAAATTTTATCAAAAGGAAATAATATGTTTCTCATGTTTTTAAAGAAATGATTTATTATTATTTTAAACGTATTCTCATAAATGTCAAAATACTTTGACTATTCTTATTATTTTCTTGGTATATACTCTAACAATACCATATACCTAATTTCTGTATATTTATAATGTTATATGTGTTTTTGTACATTGATATTAAATCTTATTTATATTAATATTGAGTACATTAAATAAACACACACATGAAAACTATAATAGTTTAGTGTCTTTAGAGACTAGGCTTGCATTATTATAATCTTATAAAATGTATTCAATGTTAACCGCAATGATATTATAATTACGTACTATGCACAGACATACCATATTTAAATCCTCTCTTTATAACTTGGGTAATGAAAACATAAAAAATGGTTTTCATAGATGCTCAGTAAGGGTAAAAAAAGGAAATAGATAAACATAACATAAAAATAAGGGTATGAGAACATTAGAATAAAATTTGAAAACCATACCTTCCATATAAAATATCATCATCATGATTAATGGAATAATTATCGGTAGTTCATAAGGAATGAATACTAAGAGAATCAAATAACATGATTCCTCAAAAAATTGAATTTTTTCATAAAAATACCCAAAATTCACCCGAAGATAATTTTGATATTAAAAATTCAAAAATGAAGTATATATTATCAAATTAAAAACATAGAAGTTTAATTAATTAATTTAAAATTAATTTCCACTGTGAAAACCAAAAAGTGGGTTTTTCAAAAATAATAGCTATCAAGATATTTGCACTTGTTTATGTCCAGTTTAAATGTGAAATTAAATCCAATGACCTAAATTATATTAAATGAAAAAAATATAATCTAATGATACCTAACAACCATTCAAATTTATAATTTAACACTATAAATTATTTCTATTAAAAAAGATGTTTTTAATTAAAATTTAGTATTTTTAACTATTTATCAAAATATGAAATTTTTCAGAAAAGTACCAATAATCTATAAAAAATTAATTTTTATATCGTGCTTCTAAAGAAGGATCTATTTTCACTCAATTGAATATATAAAAGTGTCAAATATTGGATTTAAAAAAGGGTTCCCCATTAAAAGGTAGTAAAATAAAATTTTCCCAAAAATAAATCTTCTTCCATATTAAAATGAATTTGTATTTATATTATGTCTTAGAAACACATAATATGGGTTTTAAAATTATGATCCGTATGTAAAATTCAAAATTCAGTTAATACTATTCATAACCTCTTTTTGAATGGCTAGTTTGGTTAGTCGTGGGGTTCTCGAACTCGGAGTTACATGTAGCGCTAGATATTGAATTACTTTGAAGATATAACGTAATATGAAGTATTGGGGTGTTACATTCTCCCCTGCTTCAATAAATTGTTTCCTCACAATTTGAAAATTTTCATTGAAAATAAATGGTTTAAATAGAAAAATATCATTGTGGAAAACCGACATCAGAAATTGGGTTAATAATACATAGTCTTAATAAGAGGAAAGGGAAATGAAAAAGTTGCCACTAAATTATGATCTCTATTGGGAAAAAATTAGTAGCATTTAGAGACACATAATTCGAGGAAAAACGTAAATATGTATAGGGAGTGATTGAGGTCATCAATAACAAACAAGTGTAATATTGAAGGCATCAAAGCCATCAATATATGATGATTTAAAATATCATCGGTTCAAAAAAATATAAGGTATTAGGATAACACATTTTTTTTCTAATATACCTTCCCTAATTTTAAGAAGTAAAATATTCTTAGAAAATGAGGAAAAAAATACTTGACAAGTTGAGTTTCATACTTTAACTAATTCCTACCAAAAACTCATCTTTCACTCCAAAAGATAATAGAATTAAAAAAATATTCTATTTATCCTAATCGTATAGGGTTAAAAAAATAATGAATTTATTAATCATTTGTCAGACTATTAAAAAAACTACATTATAAAAACTAGGAAATCACGTAGGCCGGTGGTAGGTGATGTACCCATGTCGCCTTCAGCTGTGGGTTCATGTCTCGCAACCTTTCCGGACGCGATTGGTTGTCGCCTGATTTCTGGGATGTACTTTTTATAAAAATCCAAATATAATCTTAATAAATTCTTTAACCTTAACAATAGTATTTAATTTCAATCTTAATCCATTCCAACCATTATACTTATCCAAAATATTTCTATCCAAACACACAGTCCAAAATTTGTAAGGAAGGTAAACACAG
Organism: Viscum album; assembly: GCA_963277665.1. NCBI lineage: Eukaryota > Viridiplantae > Streptophyta > Magnoliopsida > Santalales > Viscaceae > Viscum > Viscum album. Next base: position 9,489 of record CAUJRU010001199.1, on the reverse strand, counting down.
TGAAGATCTTTTTTTCACATAATAACATGTGACTAACTTTATCATGTATTATTATAAATCATGGTAAACCCTTGAACTACCATAAATCCTTATTGATTACATTCATGTTCCCTTATTCCTTATATAATAGTAGATATATTCCTTATATCCAAAAAATTTTAATTCTCCAACAATGATGAAATAAACAAACCATTAATCAGTTCCAAGGTATTCAAGAATATCCAATATAAGTTATCCAAATCAACCATCTCTTATACGAAAATTACTACCTCTTTATCAGGACCATATTATGGTTTATCTTTCCTCCAACCATCTATTTTCCAAAAAAAATAACTTGTTGTTGAGTCACTTTTCATCGAACCGTATAATATCAAATTTTCAATGAAATTGTACTACAGTACAATCCTTATTTATTTCCATAATTTTTATAATTGGTAAATCATCGATAAAACAGGTAAATGACATAATTCATTAATAACAACATAAGAACACTAGTCATTACTCTTCATTTGTGGTAGTATCATAACTATATTATTATCTAATTGCATCATTTGCAGTATACTCTGATGACTGGGACATTGATTCACATAGTGTCCCAACTCCTTGCAGATAAATCATTTTACATTTGAATCCTTTTTCTTACACTTGAAATCATGAACACGGTGTCCTTTTTCTCCACACTTATAACAAACTCTCATTCCCTTAAAGCATTTACCAAGGTGATTATTTCCACAGTTGTCACATATGTGAAAATCCTTCTTTCCCCTCTTCCTCATATCCATATTTCTCTCTATAATTCTTTTCTTCACTTACATCTCTTTGAATCCATAGGACTCAGAGAATTCTTTACTTGTCTTATTAACACGTGATACTATTTCTTCATATGATGAAAATACATGGGAGACTATTTCCCTTTGAAATGATGTATTAATACCATGAAAGATAAGATCCTTCTTACTCTTCAGATCATGTTTATTACTAGATTTCTAATTCCATCTATTGGGCGACATTTCTAAACAGTGGTATACACTAGGTTAGTTTTGGAATCGCGATTCTTAATTCCAAACTCGTAAAATACCTAATGTAAATTGAACAGTTTATGGATATAATCCATAATCATAAAAATGTTTTCTTTGAAGAAGTATTTACTCCTAAATCCTTCATAATGTATTGTAATAAAAATGTGAATTATCTTAAGCATTTACCCCAAGAGTGTTATAACCAATAGTATAGTAAGGCCCATTATCGTTCACTAGTTCTCATTCGAGTTGAGCTCAATGCGGTGTTTTTGGGTTTTACCCCTTTAGTACATTTTTTATATATCCACCTCTACCAAATCATATCCATATAGGAAGTTATTTCTTGGAAAACTCATAAAATCATTACATTAACAAAATTCTAGAAAGTTCATCTATATAAATCCTCAATGTCTATCATAGGGTAGTATTCTCTAATCAGAGTTTTTCTAAATCTAGTTTCCAAGGATTGTATTAAACGTCCTCTGATACCAATTGTAACACCCTGATCCCAGTAACCCAATGTTAGTGCGTTATTACATAACATTAGCATGATCACAAACGATCAAATACCGAATGATCGATCAGTTTAGTTGCCTTGGAAGTACTAGATACATTCACATGTTTTACATTGCATTATATAATAAAAAAACAACAACAACATTGTCTCAATTGACCACATTAATATCCCATAGAATATTTTTGTCTGTCAGTCATAATATTTTTCTTCGCATCCTGGAAAAAAACATTTAAAGGGGTGAGCTCAGATGCTCAGTAAGGATAAAAATATAGCAGAAATATCAATAAATAAGCATAAACATTTTAAAGTAATGTATAATACTAAAACATAATCCTTTTATTAAAAAAATCAGCTTTATATGGAGATGATTGATCAAATAATTCCATTTACTTATTCACATGGATATTCTAATAGTCGACTAATCACTGGAAATATCAATAGCCAATTTCATAATGATGGAATGCATAATGCATGGCATTTATAACCATGTAGTCAAGGCCTCCTACCATGAATACAAATAAGATTTTGTCAAGGCCTTGTTCCAAGACAGTAGTTTGTCTCATGAGACCTTCCGATGCATCAAGGAGCTATAGCAGGCTCCACCCGTCACTTACTGAGTCCAATGCATTACTCATATAAAAAGGTTGAAACATAACATAAACATTCGTATTGAAAATAGCATATGAAATGTTAATAATTTAACTATAAACCATGAATGGTATAAAAATAAAACATCCAAAGTCAAACATATCACAAAACCTTCAATACAATATTGAAGATTTTCATCATAATGAATCAACTTCAAAAAGAGTAAAATCGATCTAAGGGTGTTGATATAGATGAAATAAAAACAGTTTGAGAGAATTATCTCTTTCTTTCTTTGAAATAATTTAAAAGTCGAATAATTATAAAAGAAAAAAATTATTTTGAAATTATTCTTATAATATTTTAATGGAAGCTTCTACGATGTTATAATGGCGGAAAATAACCATACCCACCATATAAGTTAAAAAACATTCTTACCTTAATTTGGTCGAAAAGGTCATAAAGTACCTTGTTTGGAAAATGACAGAAATATTCCTTTAAAAATATATAAGGTTAAATAAGGGAATAAATGAATTTAAAACGTATTCTAGTAAATAGTAAAAAAAATCAAATAAATTTTTAAGAAAACATGGATGTGGATGATAATGACGTCCCAATATATAGTTACTTATTAACCACCTCAGATAATAAAGAGATTGTGAAATTAACCCTTACCTTGTGGTTTTTACTGGTTGAGGGTAGGTTAACCTCTTGTATAATGGAGAAATAATTGTTATTAAATTATATATGAACCATATACATTAATATGATATCATATATGATCTTCTAATTTTGTTTTGTTAATGATATTTCAGTAGTATCATCGTTTTGTGTGTTAACTAATTCATTTTCCTTTATATGAATTGTTAATTAAGTCATGTTTGTTATGGATATGATGTATATTATAAATATCCAGAATGATCAAGACTTGAAATACTATTTTAATCATCAAATTAAAATTATTCTTGAATGGTTATGATGGGGAATGACATCTCATCGCATCGTGGAGACGGTAAGCTGTAAGTACGCACGAGTGAAAATTTCATTCTTTTGATGGTGAAATTGTATATAATTTGATGTCATATCATATATACAGAATCATTACCATGTTATTTTTATTATTTACAACATTTATTCTTATTACTATACCCATCAAAATAATGACGTGTTTGAATAACAAACTACACCACGACGTGGAGACGTTAAGCCGTACATACACACGTATGGTGACTTTTTCATTATAGGATGAATAGAATAACCAATATGGTTGTACCATATTTATAATAACGTCATAGTATGTAGAAGGTACTATAGTTATTATTTTAGTATGGAAACAATAAAGAAAGAGGAAGTGGAAGAAGAAAATAACTTGAAAGAGGGTGGTGAAATTATTACCAGTTCTTCGGGTGTTTCCTTTTGAGTTGATCAAAGGAGATCCTTAGGTTGGCTTTTTGATCAATATAAGGACTCTAGGTTGAAGTTAGGGATGTTTTTGGGATATTTTTGAATGCTTTGGCTGAACCAAATGGCTTTGGAGGTGTGAAATTAAGAGAAGGGGAAGTACCATTTTATAAGATAGGTGAGGGGCACCTTAGAAAAATATTGAAATATTATTATTTAATAAATTCATTTTTGGTTTCTAATGGATAAAAATTGATTTATTTCAAATATAAGGTGGTTATGGGTCTAAATTACCTCAACCAATAGGTTTTAGACAGGTTTAGGTCCCCATATGAACCCTGTCATTTAGATTTAACTCTAAGTTAAAATGTTTAAATTTTACAATGTCCTTTGGTATTATTATAATAAATGGTTTATAAAATTACAATACAATGATAGGATAACCCCATGTAGTTAATTAACAACATATTAATCATTATATAACTCCTTTTTCCAAACTGTATATTATTAGGAATATTATATCCTTTAATAATATAATATTGGTTTTAAGAACTTATTTATGTCAATCTTGACACTATTTAGTATTTGGTTTTTTTGAAAATCATAAAAGCATCATTACTTCGAAAAACATTCATTGAAGCAACCCTAACATGTCATATTAATCTGTAAAATTAGTGAAACTCATTAAAAGCCTCAAAATAACCTTTACTTGTATATTTTTAATATCAATTATTTTAATCTTTCATTAATAATGTAATTATTTCATCATCTTTGTGTCATAAATAAATTTGATTATATAATATCTAAAATTTCTAAATAAAATACCATTATATAGTAAATAATTTTATCATTCTAATTAATATTTATTGTCTAGTTTATCTTATGTATAACTCATTATTAAAAATGTTTCATTTATGAAAACTTCAATTTTACACTTTTAACTCTTCGTTAAATTAAATAATAATAAATGTCATAATCTAATCCAAGTGGACCTAAAGGATCATATTTTATTCCTAATGTTGTTTTTGGTTGAAATACCCTTATCCAATATAATTAGGACATGTGTTAAGGTAATAATAATTCATTTTTACCTTTAATTACCCTATTTACTTTTAACCGTGGTAAATAAAAGTCAAAGGTTACTATTCACCACAAATTATTTTCATCTTATTGAACCACATTTTACATACTGATATTAACTGTGTCTCTCAGATTTTTGAAATTCCACTCACAAAATCGGTAAAATTATGTTTTATGCAAATTTTTTAATGCTCCTAAAAGGTGGGTAAAAGACGGTAAAAAGTACAATGAAATTTTATATATCAAATATTATTCTAAAATGACTCCAATGAATTACATTGACAATATATAGGTATATGTTTCTATTTTGACCTAAAATAAATTTAATTTAAATAATTAATTATTTATATATAAATTCAGTTTTAATTAATAACGCAGTGTTTTCACAATTTATCAAAAATTGAATGTTTTAATAAAAATAAAAAAAAATCACCCTAAGCTAATTTTTGATATTATGAATTAAAAAATTAAGTCTATTTTATCAAATTCAAAACATATATGTTTTATTAATTAATTTAAAATAAATTCTCATTGTCAAAACCAAAGAGCAAGTTTTTAAGAAATAATAAATATCAAAAGATTGACACTTGTTTATGTCCAGTTTAAATGTGAAATTTTTTGCAATGACCTAAATTATATTAAATGATAAAAATATAATCTAATGTTACTTAAAAACCATTCAAATTTGAAATTTATCACTATAAATTATTACGATTAAAAAAGTTGTTTTTAATTAAAATATAGTATTTTCACTATTCATCCAAATATGAAAGTTATGAGAAAAGTACCAAAAATATATACAAAATTAATTTGTATGTCGCGCTTATAAATAAGAATTTAATTTCAATTAATTGAATATATAAATGTGTTAAATATTGGATTTAAAAAGGGTTCTCCATTAAAAAGAGGTAAAATTGCATTTTCTGAAAATTACTTCATTTTAGCCGAAAAAAATGAATTTTTCTTTATATTATGTCTAAGAAACACATAATATGGATTCTAAAATTATCTGGAGTATATAAAATTAAAAATTCATTTAATAATATTCATAACTGCTTTTTGAACGGCTTGTCTGGTAAGTCGTGGCGCGCTCGAACTCGGTGTTGTGTGTAACGCATGTTATTGAATAACTTTGAAGAGATAACGTACTATGAAATCTTGGGGTGTTATAGAAAATGTACATTAAAAATTGAAAAATATTAAAATAATTATTTACAATATAAATTTCATTTAAATAATTTATTTTTAATTTTCAAATATATTATAATTATTTAAAACTCTTATACAGCATCGATACGACACTTGTGCCAGTATAGAGAAAAATTACATAAACTATTTTAAAAATATTAAAAGTGATAATATATAAATTATTTATGATATTAAATTAATTTTATAGATACTTATGAATTATAGTTAATGATATAATAATTTTAATTTTAGTTTCATTTTTATCTTGATGCCTTTAAAGTCAAATACTATGAATAGTCTAAAAAATGACTTTCAATGGTATTTAATGTTTAAAAATAATTAAAAACTTAATAAATATTATAATAACTTATTTAAATGGAAAATTTTATTTTATAATCTAAATATTAAATTTATTTTCCTCTTTTAATTTTAAAAATTACTTTCATGAGCCTTAAATATTGAAATATTATTTACCACCATTATGGTTAAACAAGGTTAACGAAAAGGTTAAACCAAAAGATTAGATTTAAAATAAAACCTGAACCTATATAAATTTTATTTGTTTTTTAGAACATACAATCCTTATGTTATAATATATTTATAATTTTATCCATTTTAAATTAGTTACACACATATTTTATATTAATATTTCATTTATTTACAATATTGCAACTTGTCAAACTTATGAAAGGGAATCTCCTCGCCTCTATTAATATCACATATTGAGCCATTTATCTCAACCAATATTTTCCAAAATCCCTTATCAAACTTCCTCACCATGGACTATAGGTTTTTTCTCACTAAAACTCCACCCTAATATGGATTGAGATTTATTCTAAGGGAGGTTTTCCAATGAAGATGTATAATTATTAACCAAGATTTTCATATTTATTTTTTATTCTACATCACTAAAATATTATTTAATCTAAATAAAATAATAAAATAATTATATTAAATATAAATAAAATTTGATATTACTATCATACAATCCTTTTTCATCTTATTTTACCTCCTATTTTAAATTAAAACTTTTCTCACACCTATGTGTGGACTACCTCCTCCACGAAGCGATGTGTTTCTTTTTCCTTCTCCACCTCATAAGGATGGTTATGATTATGTCTTTAATGAATATATATGATATTATTATATAATTATTATTTTTGAAAGATTATATGTTACTTCACTTCTTACCCTTCTACCAATTAAAAATTGATTATGTCGCTTGTCTGGACGTATAGACTACCACCTCCACGAAGTGGTGTGACTAGTTTTTCATATCCCCCATTCATTGATGACTCTAAAATTATGTTTAATGTATAACCATGATAATTATTTTATTATTAATATTTAGATGATTTAACAATGAACTATTTTACCATCGTCATCCTACTAATGTCGTTTTGGAATTACAAACTGAAGGTCCTAAAACCTCAAATATAAAATTAACTCAATTATGAATTAAATAAGTCGTGGTAATATATAAAATAAATGGAATAATATTATTGTATTAAACATACATATTTATATTAATAAATTTTAAAACTAATATTATTTTATTATTTAGAATATATAGAACATACAGAATGATTCGGAACACAAGGTAAGTGATTTTCATTTAAAACATTGTTTTAATGTTTTACTTAAAAAAATATCATCCATGTTAATGTTTATAAAAAAAATAAAAAAAATTACTTATTTATGTTTCTAATGTTAATAAATTTTATTTTCAACAACTTTTTATCCTCTTTAACAATTATTAAATGGAATATTTTCAAATGTTTTCTTTAGGAGTCAATTTTTCCTTTTTACATAATTCTAAAAAATGTTTACTACTAACATGAATTTAATGAACAGATTTTCCCACCATCATTATCATTATTTTCTTTGAATCATATTTTATAATTTTCAATATTTATTATAAAATAAACGAATTTCTTAAATATTCTATAATTTTTTATTTGAAATGTTATCAAAATAAAATTATATATTTCGTCTCTTTTCAAAAATCATATGAATGTTCTTTTAAAGGTATTTTAGTCTACATCAACATCCTTTGATGTTTATAATGATTTAATGGGAATATATTCTCGTGTTACCATTTACCGTTTTTCTATGTATGGATTATTCTCGTGTTGTTCTATTTCTTATATAGATAAAATATTTATATTTTGTATGCTAGTTTTCCAATTTAAATGATTATGTTGTTAGTCGTTTCTTTCACAAGATGAATCTGTTGGACTTAGTAACTAATAGATGATCCTCAATTATAGATAACCCTTGAATTCATTAGATTGAATCATGATACAATCTACCATGTATATTTGGTATAGGTATTCCCAATTATTTATGATATCTTGGAATGAGGCCTTGATGGGATGTTTATGATGGATTTACAAAAGTCCATGACAATATGATTATGATTTCTTGAATTATGCATTCCATCATTATGAAATTATTTATTTTTATCCATGTGATTATTTATATTTTCATCCACGGATATATTTCATGTTCTTTTTGTTGATATTTTTAGGGAAATATTTTGATTTAATATGATAAGAAAATTATCCTTGATATAAAATAATGTTTATGATCTCCAATGGGTAAAAAAATTTCAAGTAAAAAATTTCAGGTCATTAAATAAATCCTTATGAATTATGATTATAAATTTCTGGTTCAATGTGAAATTTTTTAAGAAAAAATGTGGGAAAAATATTTGATTTTAAGAGTAAGTGATTATTTTTAACCCAATGTTTATTATGAGAAAAGAAAAACATCCTTATCTGTTATCATTAATTTAAAACATATTAGGTGGTTTAATTTATTTTTATTTACCTTACAGAGATTCTATTTCATTATACCATGTTTTTAATTGATTTTCACAGGGCCTAAGGATGTGTAAGAATTATATCATGGTCAATAGAGACATGTCGTAACCCCCTCCCCTCAATGTGTATACCTCATAGGCCAATAATGGGAGAAGAGTGATAGAGATGCTCAAGTCCCGCCTCCAGTAAGATCCGGGTTGGAAACTAGAACAATGGGTATAGTAAACAAAAATATAGGATGCATTACCCTCTACGAGAACACATGAAATTGGGATAGATAATATAGACAAAAATAAACTCCTTATCACGCTACAATATAAAATAAAACTTAGGGACATATTTGTAATGTCATGCAATAACTACTACAATAGAAATGGAAAACTGAAAGTACTAAAAGAAAGGTAATTATGGCAGGGACCAGGAATCACAAATAGTTCTGACAAACCCCAAGATAATACTCACAAGATTGATATCCAACCTTCTCCAACTGTCCTAAAACAGTTTATATATATGTATGGTGAGTGTAACAGTATACTCAATAGGATCCTCGTTGAGGGCTCATCTCCAAAAGTAATGAAAGCATACCAATGAACAGTGAACAAAAAGTTAAACTAACACATCACTTAAATAGATATATTAAGTTCCCAACCTCACCATGGATACTCTTACCATGTATCTCATATAATAGTATATAATATAGTAAATAATATCAGGGGTACCCCTTACCACTGCCCCATTGGTTTTCTGATTTTCCCCAACATCGCAGGTCCTGAGCATCTCTCTCTCAAAATGCTAGCTTGAAGACACATGGGAAAATCACCACAACAAGAACCTCGTGAAACTCAACACCACAACACCATAACCAAAGGTGAAC